>CM038721.1:38200478-38262978 GCA_021613375.1 Megaleporinus macrocephalus | reverse complement strand
TTTCTTTGAACTTCAACCTTCCACCTTAAATGGTGCAGCAGTTACATGTAGGGGTGTGCGATACATACACATATCGTCTATAATCAATAATATCTTAATTGCGTTTATGAAGCTGAACTTCAACCTTAGCATGAAAACCAGTGATGTTGGATTGATAATCTAATATTCCTTATCAGAAAATGTTTACAGCATTAAAATAATAATTAGAATATTTTGATCTAAATTTGAGCTTATTGGGTCACTAATTAACCCTTTGATGCACAACCTGGGTCAAAAGTGACCCGATTGAGATTTTAATTTCTATATCTTTGCAATAAATTAGTTTCATCATTCAGGCTTCCAAGAGTTTCTCAATTTACTTGTTTTTTAGTCATAGGTTAGAATTAACCCTTGTGTGTTCACTATGAAATTTGATAGCGACTGTTGATGTTTGTAAACATTTGCAGTCAGGAACATATGTACACACAATTTTTGTTCATGAAGTAAATAAATAAGAATAAAAATAATGATTTAAGATCAAAAACAAGATTTTATATGAACACTTGGAACATTAAATAAACTGATTTGAATAGATTTACCAAAGAGACACTCAGCAGTACATACAGTAACATAGGAAATGAATACGGGTCTAGTTTGACCATGTGGTGCATTAGAATGGGTTTGCTTAGCTTGTGCATTAAAGGGTTAACAGTGTGTTTGTTAATATTTTCAGCTGTAGTGAGGTGGCCACAGCCGTTTCACATATCTTATATCATGTATTTGTTTATTGCCCCAAGTCCATGGAAGAGTCGCATCAATAAGAGTATCAGTGGGTATCAGTATTGATGAACAGTGTTGATATCGATGCTGGTGTTGATGAAATCCTAACTGGAGCATGCAGCTGCTGTTGTGATGGTTAGACTTGACGTCTACAGCATGTTTAGGCTGGTGTGTATTTACTCTGCCCCTGTTAAGGGTTGCCGTATCAGACTGTACGGAAAGCACCTGGTGAAACGCTCTCTGTGGAGGTTATGTAGCTGTTTTACGAGCGCCGGCAGTTAAGATGATGGGAGAGGGTCTCAGTAATGGTCCCCCTCGTTATAGCTTCTTCACTTCTCACCATTCCTCCTGGATGTGACCGATTCCCACGCGCTTGCGAGACAGTAGGATCTGGGCTTCAGAGTGAGAAACGGAGCAGAAGAGGCATCATTACAGAGCAAAGACGGCCTCTGCCACACAGCAGGACTCCACGAAGAATGAGACAGCCGTGGACGTCTCTGATGTAGTGTTTGATGATCCGGTGGGTTTGTCTTAAGGGATGAACGTTCAGAATCACGTCTTGCCAAGGTGGAAGTCACAGTCAAACTGAGGGGTCATCTCTTGTTTCTGACTACAGTGTTAAAAGTAAAGGTCTTCCACAAGATGAGTCTAAAGAACCTTGGTTTGTGGTTCTCCTATAAAGGTTTCTTGATTGTGTGTGTGTGTGTGTATATATGTGTGTGTATGTATATATATATATATATATATATATATATATATATATATATATATATATACACACTACTGCTCAAACACCAATGTCATAACAACCAATTAGCCCAATTGGTTAAGAATTGCTGAGAATTACTGATAATAGGACTATATGCAAACATAATATATAATACAATATACTATAATACAAACATTTTTATTCTTAGAAAATCATCTGATACACTTACATAAATTGTAAAATGCATTAATTGTGAAATGGACAATATTGTTTGTAAAGTGCATGAAAATTGCATGAAATTAAATTCTAAAGTGATAGTGTGTATATACATATATATATATATATATATATATATATATATATATATATATATATATGTGTGTGTGTGTGTGTGTGTGTGTGTGTGTGTGTGTGTGTGTGTGTGTGTGTGTGTGTGTGTGCACATAAGAATACTTCCTGGCAGACAGTGAATCACTGTGTGTTGTGTTTAAACCTCTGACCACTAGATGGCAGGGTTGTAATCCATTTTCAGCTCCACTCCAACATTAACAAGCAGCACAAGGGCTCAATGCTATTGTAAACATTGACAAACCTATATTGAATTGTGACTGCTGTATCACGATACGTATTGTATGGTCAGGTTCTTGCCAATACACAGCCCTTATATATATATATATATATATATATATATATATATATATATATATATATATATATATATATATATATATATATATATATATATATAACATTTTTGCATAAAACTTGGTTTCCAAAATCCATTCATGGTGGATGGATACGTGCAGGGCGCTTTGAGGCAAAATAGTCTGAGTCTGTGTCTTGAAAATGTAAAATTCTCCATTTCATGTTTCCTTTTCTTCTGAAAGATATGATGCTTTGTTGCAACAGCGATGAAAATCTGGTGCCCCCTTGTGGTAAATATTTAACCTGCTAAACACGAGGGAGTGAGTGAGCTATAAGGGAAAATAAGCCTTTAAAAGAAGAAGTGGTGGCAGATGTTATTGTTGGAAAGCAGACGAGTGCAGCGTGAGCTCTTTCTGAGCTGTGATTAAAACGGCGGTCAGGGAGCGGAGAGACGGAACTCGGCAGATTTGGAACGGAACTGTATCATCGATTTCCCCCGAAAACCTCCAGCGTCCCGCGCTCGCCACGGAGATCTGAGCTGATTGTTTTTTTTTCCCCCTTCTGCTCCTAAGCGAAGTCTTCACAGCAGTTGATTACCCGTTCCCAGGAGCGAGAGGTAGAGAGAGAGAGAGATGGAGGGAAAGAAAGAGATTTGTTTCCATAGAGATGGCCGGTTCTTGGTGAGCATTGTGAGTTGATAAATTATATTTGGTTACACTGAGGCCAGAGGTGCTGCTGGAGGAGAGAGAGAGAGAGGAATAGAGATAGATAGAGAGGGAAAGAGAAAAGAAAAAATCAAAGAAATGTAGAAATGAATAGAGAGAGAGAGCGATAGAGGGAAAAAGATAGGAGTGAGAGAGCAAGAGAGAGGGTGAAACAGATTAAGGGAATAGAACAAAGGTGAAAATAGGGAGAGAGAGGGAGAGTGAGTAGGAAAAGAGATGGAGAAGAGAAAAGAAAGGAAAACTACTAGGAAAGGTAAAAGTGAAAGCAGAGTGAGGGCAATATAAAATAATGGAGAGAGAGAGGAATAGAGGGATGAAGAAAGGGGAAAAACAGGATTGAGAGAGCAAGAGAGAGGGATAAAGATAGGGAGAGAGAGGGAGGGAGGGAGTGAGGATGAGTGAGGGCTGGTTCTGACAGACTGTGTGGAGGTGCATGCTGGGACAGGTGTTGAGGTGTTTGTGGAGTCGGAGGATTCACTCGAGCGCAGAGCCACAAATCTCCGCACTCAAGCAGCCGAAACTCAGCCGCGCTCGCTCCTGTTCCCCTCCAGCTCACAGCAAAATATACTGCACCTCCCTCCCAGCAGCCGAGCCGGGTTTGAGACCAGGACGGTCTGGTCTGCTCATTACTGAAGCAGTTTAAAGCAGAATCGTTTTTATCCTCACAGACTGGAATTTATGGGCTTTTATACGTAAATAGAGGCTCTTAGAGAACACAGCCATACAGCCTGAGGAGAATATCTTATAGTCTGTACAGCTGACTGTAGTTTTACATGTACATGTAATGTTAGAGGTGTTACATTTATTATTGTTTTTTTTCTTTCTTTTATATAAGAAAACTCTACTGTATTACTTAAATCATAACTTCACTACACTCTGCTGTATTACTTAGATCTTAGCTTCAGTACACTCTGCTGTATTACTCAAATCTTAGCTTCAGTACACTCTGCTATAGTACTCAAATCTTAGCTTCAGTACACTCTGCTGTATTACTTAGATCTTAGCTTCAGTACACTCTGCTGTATTACTCAAATCTTAGCTTCAGTACACTCTGCTATAGTACTTAGATCTTAGCTTCAGTACACTCTGCTGTATTACTCAAATCTTAGCTTCAGTACACTCTGCTGTATTACTCAAATCTTAGCTTCAGTACACTCTGCTATAGTACTTAGATCTTAGCTTCAGTACACTCTGCTGTATTACTCAAATCTTAGCTTCAGTACACTCTGCTATATTACTCAAATCCTAGCTTCAGTACACTCTGCTGTATAACTCAAATCCTAGCTTCAGTACACTCTACCATAGTACTCAAATCCTAGCTTCAGTACACTCTGCTGTATTACTCAAATCCTAGCTTCAGTACACTCTGCTGTATTACTCAAATCTTAGCTTCAGTACACTCTACCATAGTACTCAAATCCTAGCTTCAGTACACTCTGCTGTATTACTCAAATCTTACCTTCAGTACACTCTGCTATAGTACTCAAATCCTAGCTTCAGTACACTCTACTATAGTACTCAAATCTTAGCTTCAGTACACTCTGCTATAGTACTTATATCTTAGCTTCAGTACACTCTGCTGTATTACTTAGATCTTAGCTTCAGTACACTCTGCTGTATTACTCAGTTCTTAGCTTCAGTACACTCTGCTATAGTACTTAGATCTTAGCTTCAGTACACTCTGCTGTATTACTCAGATCTTAGCTTCAGTACACTCTGCTGTATTACTCAGTTCTTAGCTTCAGTACACTCTGCTATAGTACTTATATCTTAGCTTCAGTACACTCTGCTGTATTACTCAAATCTTAGCTTCAGTACACTCTGCTATAGTACTTAGATCTTAGCTTCAGTACACTCTGCTGTATTACTTAGATCTTAGCTTCAGTACACTCTGCTGTATTACTTACATCTTAGCTTCAGTACACTCTGCTATAGTACTTATATCTTAGCTTCAGTACACTCTACTGTATTACTCAGATCTTAGCTTCAGTACACTCTGCTATAGTACTTATATCTTAGCTTCAGTACACTCTACTGTATTACTCAGATCTTAGCTTCAGTACACTCTGCTGTATTACTCAGATCTTAGCTTCAGTACACTCTGCTGTATTACTCAGATCTTAGCTTCAGTACACTCTGCTGTATTACTTAGATCTTAGCTTCAGTACACTCTGCTGTATTACTCAGATCTTAGCTTCAGTACACTCTGCTGTATTACTCAGTTCTTAGCTTCAGTACACTCTGCTATACTACTTAGATCTTAGCTTCAGTACACTCTGCTGTATTACTTAGATCTTAGCTTCAGTACACTCTGCTATAGTACTTATATCTTAGCTTCAGTACACTCTACTGTATTACTTAGTACTGCTCTGCTATGTTCCTGGAGATCTTAGCGTGAGCTCCCGTGTCGTATTTCCCGGCCTTAGCGTGAACGCCGAGCGCTCTGGTTCAGCACGCTTCTGTAAATGGGCCTTTAAAAGAAGGAAGGGAAAAAGTTCAACACCCATAATTTTTCCTAATGTTCTGTTTCTCCCCTTCAAATGAGTCCCAATCAGTGCTGGAAAGGTGCCTATTTTAAAAACAAGATGAATGACAAGTGCCTTTCTCTCACTTCTCCTCGCAGCGAAGGGTGGAAAAAAAAAAACCTCCAGCAAATGGTGTTGATGGGCTGCCATTTTGTGCCTCCACTTTTCTAATTCCCTTCATAATGGAGGCCTTTTTTCAGGCCCGAAAGGTTTTTATCGATTACAGTGTTAGTCATCTAACTGTGCGTGTCACCCCCAGCCGCCCATTAGAGCGGCCAGTGAGAGGCCGACGAGATGGAGGTGGCAGAAAGATAGCGCTCCCTTCTGCCCTTATCAGAGAGGAGCAGACGGACCACCCCAAAAAGAGGATGATGCATTTGCAAATAAAAGGAGTGCCTAGCGTGGCCCCTTAATGCTCCTCTATTGTAGCTCTTGTCTCGTTCTCAGTCTTTCTCGCTCGTTGTCTCGCGTCATTGCTGCTGTTTTCCTGTCTCTGAGTGGCGAAGGGTGTGTATTGGAGATTTTTTTGGGAAGGAATTGGGAAGCTGAGGCATTAAAGTCTCTTTTCCTTTTTTTTTCCACTCCCCCACCCCCCCACTCCCCCTTCTCCCTTTCCTCCAGTCACTCGTACGTCTCCTCAGCTGACAGACTCCTAAGCCCAGTAACTATCTTAAGAATTCTGTAAATGTCAGAGCGGTAGATAGATGGGCGAATGGATGGGTAAAGTAAGGCTAGCTCGAGACTCTTTGCCCCTCAGGTGTCGTTCTGGGAGGGATGGTGTATAAGCCGTAATCCCCGTCACCTTTGGATGCTCCAGTCGTCTAGACCAGCCCTGATTACAGGGACCTGATTATAAAGATGTTCTCGCTAATAACATGGTTTGCCAGATGAAGCTGGCAGCTCAGGTCGCTGGTATTTGCGCAGAGCTTACCTGCAGTACATTTGCTGTCATGTTCAACATCACAGAAGGACGTGCGCCAGTAGACACTAACTAGATCCAGCTTCCAGCTATTGTTGGTTTGAGCTGTAGCACTAGTGTCTCTGTAGCCGGGGGCAGCGTATGTCCTTGAATCTGTGAACATACACTACCGCTCAAAAGTTTGGGATCACAGTGAAATGTTCTTGTTTTAATGGAGTATCTTCTTCCTTAACACAACAATGAACTGACGGGTCTCTAAAGAAAGTTGTTTCTTTCTGGTCATTGTGAGTCGGTCAGCAAGCCATCAACTGCTGATCTTCAGATACTAAACTAACCTAGAATGTTGTTCCCTTTTATACTCACTTATTAGTAGAATGTTTTTCAGCTGTGCATCCCAATTGAGCAAGAGTGTCCTAACAACCAATTAGTCCAATAACATCCTTAACTTGGATTGGTGGCCGTACCAGGAGATTTAGACAGAGGACTGAGAATTGCTGATAATAGGACTCTATGCAAAATAAGCCTCTATACAAAAATAGACTTTAATACAAACATTTTTATTCTTTAAAAATCATCTGATACACTTACATTAATTGTGAAATAAACAATATTGTTTGTGAATTGCATGAAAATGGCATAAAATGAAATTCTATAGTGATCCTAAACTTTTGAGCAGTAGTGTACATCATCGCTGTCCAAAAAAAACATGCATCTCCATGATGATATCTCACGTCTTCATCTTCATGATGAATGGACCATTGGGAATGCCACAAAATAGCTTGGAAAGAATTCTGGTTCCATTGACTTACATTGAAGGTTGCCATTTTTTCCCCTCTACCATAAAGTTGCTATTTTGAAGAGCGAAGATGTACATGTCATGGTATCACTAGGGGGCAGCATTGCCTACACTGCATATATGATGGAAACAGGGGTGAAATGGTGATAAATCTAAAAAAAAAAAAAAAAAAAAAATATATATATATATATATATATATATATATATATATATATATATATATAGGGTTTATTTTGCTGGGTTGGGTTTATACTACACCAAGATTTAACTGTCAAAAAAAAACAAAAGTCACCATAACAGGCATCAGGCAACATATATTCATAGCAGTCTGATGCAATAACTTCCTGTGAAATAACGTTTACAGGCATCGTAATAGTAAAAGACGTCTGGTTACCATCAACACCACTATGAACTAATAATATTATTATTAGTTGTGTTTGTAGACACAGTGACCTCTGGTTCCCATCACCACCATCTGAGACTGTGGGCGTGTCTGAAATGCTACACTCGTTAACTCGTTCCCTGTTCACTACATAGACTGCTCTATGTAGAACACTATATAGGGGAGATCATTGAGGGATACAATAGAGGTCATTTGGACGACGAACTTTCCAAAGGAACCGCTACTGTAAGTAGTGTACATGAGTTGTCCACTAGTTTCATGGTGCATTGTGGGTAACAATATAGTGAACTATATAGGGAATCTAACTGTCCACTAAGAATTCGAACAACACTACAATATGGCCGACACCCTGAATAGAACACTAAACGATAACTAGGGTGTGATTTTAAACTCAACCTCTATGTTCAATTTTGGAAAATTGCTGGAAGTCCCCTTTACAATGCGCTGACAGCTTGTATGTGAGTGTGTCCGTTGTTTCTGTCGCTAGCAGAAGTTAGCTGGGTCTCTCTCACACTGTCCTGCTGTCGAGTGCTTCATGAAAGGCCAGTCACTCGCAGTACTCCAGCTCCGAGCCCGGCAGCCAGCGCAAAGGTTAATCGTGCAGACGTGGCTCTGTCACTCCTCCTGGTCCGCTGAAGGATCCTGGCCTGTCAGGAGATTCTCTCTTACACTGACACACGCACTCATACTCTCCCATCAGAAGCAAGTGTCAGAAAATCCATAGCTGACTCTGCTCGGAGCTCTTTTGCGCTCCCATAGTGACCGGATCCGTTAGCTCAGTAGCTCGGCGGCGCCGGTCATTGCTTCTGCTGGGCCTGAAACGTGGCCTCAGGCAAGGCCCACAATGATGCACTGGCTGAGCCGTAGAGCTTAACCTATAGAATATAAACCAGCTCATTTCCTCTGTGTTGTGATTTTCTCACAGACAGCACTGTGCAGAACTTTTAGACACTTATTATATTTAAAAAGCTATTTTTCCAGACAGGAAGCTTTCATTTACACTTTTATTTACATATTTAAACAGTATTAATACAGTAAGTAGTGCTTTTCCATACGTCAGTGTGTTTATTTAATCCTTTCCAAGCTTCTCCTAAACAACCCAGTATTATTATCAGTTCTCATCTAATACCTGCTTTGACTGCTCAGTACTTCATTAAGATAAATCAAGATTTGCTGCTGAAGGAACTGAACACATTCATACAATGTCTGGGGCGTCCAGGAGAAATCTGGAACCTAACTTGGTTCTTCAAGCTGGAGCTCAGGATATGATCTACGGTGGTGTAGTGGTTAGTATGGTGGTGTAGTGGTTAGTATGGTGGTGTAGTGGTCAGTATGGTGGTGTAGTGGTTAGTATGGTGGTGTAGTGGTCAGTATGGTGGTGTAGTGGTTAGTACGGTGGTGTAGTGGTTAGTATGGTGGTGTAGTGGTTAGTACGGTGGTGTAGTGGTTAGTATGGTGGTGTAGTGGTTAGTATGGTGGTGTAGTGGTTAGTACGGTGGTGTAGTGGTCAGTACGGTGGTGTAGAGGTTAGTACGGTGGTGTAGTGGTCAGTACGGTGGTGTAGTGGTTAGTATGGTGGTGTAGTGGTTAGTATGGTGGTGTAGTGGTTAGTATGGTGGTGTAGTGGTTAGTATGGTGGTGTAGTGGTCAGTACGGTGGTGTAGAGGTTAGTACGGTGGTGTAGTGGTCAGTACGGTGGTGTAGTGGTTAGTATGGTGGTGTAGTGGTTAGTATGGTGGTGTAGTGGTTAGTATGGTGGTGTAGTGGTTAGTATAGTGGTGTAGTGGTTAGTATGGTGGTGTAGTGGTTAGTATGGTGGTGTAGTGGTCAGTATGGTGGTGTAGTGGTTAGTACGGTGGTGTAGTGGTTAGTAAGGTGGTGTAGTGGTCAGTATGGTGGTGTAGTGGTCAGCACTGTCTCCTCACAGTAAGATGATCTGGGTTGGATTCCCGGTCCGGGTGGTTCTGTGTGGAGTGTGTATGTTCTCTCCGTGATTGAGTGGGTTTCTCTGGGTACTCCAGTTTCCTCCCACAGTCCAAACACATGCATGTTATGGTTAATCACTTACTCTAAACTGCTCGTAGGTGTATGTGCTTGAGTGTGTTTTGACCATGTGATGGACTATCGATCTGTCCATGGCGTACCTCGCCAGGATTGGCTCCAGTCCCGATAATAAATGGACATATAACAGTTAGCATTAGCAAATCTGAAATTTTTTCCAAAGTTTGCATGTTAATTCAAGAACTGTGTTCAAACGCGTGCAGTAAGTATCGGTAATCACTGATACTGATAGGAGAAATATTGTGATTTGGCTGTATCGTCCAGCCCTGCTGCTCAGGCTCAGTAGATCAGTGCAGAACTTCAAGCCGGCTCTGTTCAGGCCTGTGACTTGCAGGAAAGCAGGCGTGATGTTGGCCTGCACCTCGAGCACTCGGGAGGTTAATAGCTAGCCATTGAATTTCACTACCTTTCACATTATGATTGTATTATGAAGCTTGACATCCTGTTAAAGACTAAATACTGCCGTGTGCTTATGATCCCTAATACCCACAGGAGGAAACAGCAGCGAGCAGCCTCGGAGCAGTACGACATCAAAGAGTGACGTGGTCATGTTTGATCCTTTCTGTTATAGGAATTATGACTCACAACACTTGAAACGAGCGCACGGGTGTGTGTAAATGTGTGTGTGTGTTTATGTCCGTGTGCTCTGGGAGCGTGCGCTGGAAGTTGAACTTGCGAAGGAACGGTGAATTATCCTCGGGCTTCTTCTCCATCCCTCCCCTCTCTCCTCTCCTTGTCCCTAATAAATGCAGGAACTCGCCTTCATGTGTGTTTATCTCTACCCGTGGAGCCGGCTCAGCCCACGGACTCTTAATAATTAATCTGATGTGCTCGCTTGCCCGTTTGATCATCTCCTCGTATCTGTGCACTTTCTGGATTTTAACAAGTTCCCCGAGAGAGCTCCTTCTCATGTCTTGTTGTGTTTAGGTTGACCTTCTGCCCGGCAGAAGTAAAGAGATAAGCTAAAAGCGGGAGCATCCACAGGAGCAGGAGGAGGAGAGATTGGAGCTGTGATCATTGGACGTGCTGAGCTCGGGTGACGTGGGAGGGGCTGACGGAGCACACAGTGCTAAAAGAATGGGCTATACTCGTAGACCTGTTTGTTTTCTCCGTTCTTTTGTGGGTGGAAGCCTGCAAATGGTTTAGTGGTCACATTTGGGAGGCTGTTCTCCATTCAGTCACAGTTAAGATTAAGGAGCGTCGTGTGTTTGTCCATGGTGGAGCAAGCCTGGTCCAGTTCAGCCTTCGGTTTAGGCTAAAAAAGTTAAAAACAAGAAAAGTCAAACACTTCTTTGGCTAATTTCTGCTAGCCACCCTATGGGATTTCCAATAGTATGTTAGCGCTAAGCTAATTTTGGTGAACATTTTTGGGCATTTTTCAGTCATTTACATTGTGTGTAAATATATTGAATAGATATATTGATGAATATAAATAAATAAATATCTGGTTCCATTCGCTTAGATTTAAAGTTATTTCTGTTATTACTGTGCCTTTAAGACTGACTTATGTAAATGAGATCTGTTCTAATTGGCTGCCTTGTCCCATATTCAAAAGCAGTCCATGCTAAAACACTGCTGAATGGGTGGAGCTAGCTAGGTGGAGTGTGTGTGTGTATATATGTATGTACTAGAGGTGGGCGATATGGCCCTACATTAATATCATGATATTTCATGGTATTTTTGTGATAACGATACTCTTGGCAATATGACAAAACATTTAATAAAAAAAATATTTCAAGAATACACTACTGCAACAAAATGAAAATGAAATTTTATTATTGTATACAATATGATGGCACACCCCTAACTGAGATATTAAAAAATACAATAATTTTTTATCAGATTTTAACAGAAGTCAATGATCCAGAATGTCACAATACTAAATAATGCACTCCAAATATCTCCATATATCCAGGACTGAAGTAAAGTGAATGATACTGGAGATAAAATCTGTCTCTAGTAGATATATAATGAGAAATGAGAAAAGTGTGAATTTTTCTTTTTCTAAAAACAGTAAATGTAGTACCTAGTGTGATAATTAGTGATGGTGATACGGTACGATATTTCAGGGTATAATATCGTTCACCATATTCAAAAATGTTGGCGATATTATTGTGTATGATACGATATGGCACACCCCTAGTGTGTGTGTGTATATATATATATATATATATATATATATATATATATATATATATATATATATATATATATATATATATATATATATATATTCTGTTGATATGCTGTATATAGTGTTGAGTGCAGCTTGGTTTCTGTGTAGAGTCTGGGTGGACTGGGTAGAGAATGAAGGGCTTTGAATCTTTTAAGGCGTTTACATGCTGGAGGAATGTTAGTCTTTCAGTGACGTGAGCGGAGCTGACAGTAGATCAGCGCTGGACTTTCTGAAATCCCTGATAACTGTGCTGTGGATGGGTTAGTTAGCCTCTGCTAGGGCAGGTGAGGGACACGTGTGAGGGTTTGGGACGTGTGCGGTGACGGAGGTGCAGGTTTATTATTCATTGTTGTGTTGAATTATTCAGTGTGTCTGTGTGTCGGTGTGCAGACGGACTGCAGTGTAATTACTGACTGCCATGTTGATACACACAGCTTCTCTTCCTACAACTCATTCATGACCCAGACACAGAACAGTCCAGGTTCTCTCTCTTCTTCTTCTTCTTCTTCTTCTTCTTCTTCTTCTTCTTCTTCTTCTTCTTCTTCTTCTTCTTCTCTTCCTCTCTACTTCTCTCTCTCTCTTTCTTCTCTCTTACTCTCTTCTTCTCTCTTCTTTTTATTCTCTTCCTACAACTCATTCATGACCCAGACACAGAACAGTCCAGGTTCTCTCTCTTCTTCTTCTTCTTCCTCTTCTTCTTCTTCTTCTTCTTCTTCTTCTTCTTCTCTTCCTCTCTACTTCTCTCTCTCTCTTTCTTCTCTCTTACTCTCTTCTTCTCTCTTCTTTTTATTCTCTTCCTACAACTCATTCATGACCCAGACACAGAACAGTCCAGGTTCTCTCTCTTCTTCTTCTTCTTCTTCTTCTTCTCTTCCTCTTCTTCTCTTCCTCTCTACTTCTCTCTCTCTCTTTCTTCTCTCTTACTCTTCTTCTTCTTCTTCTTCTTCTTCTTCTCTTCCTCTCTACTTCTCTCTCTCTCCTTCTTCTCTCCTACTCTCTTCTTCTCTCTTCTTTTTATTCTCTTCCTACAACTCATTCATGACCCAGACACAGAACAGTCCAGGTTCTCTCTCTTCTTCTTCTTCTTCTTCTTCTTTTCCTCTCTACTTCTCTCTCTCTCTTTCTTCTCTCTTACTCTCTTCTTCTCTCTTCTTTTTATTCTCTTCCTACAACTCATTCATGACCCAGACACAGAACAGTCCAGGTTCTCTCTCTTCTTCTTCTTCTTCTTTTCCTCTCTACTTCTCTCTCTCTCTTTCTTCTCTCTTACTCTCTTCTTCTCTCTTCTTTTTATTCTCTTACTACAACTCATTCATGACCCAGACACAGAACAGTCCAGGTTCTCTCTCTTCTTCTTCTTCTTCTTCTTCTTCTCTTCCTCTTCTTCTTCTTTTCCTCTCTACTTCTCTCTCTCTTTCTTCTCTCTTACTCTCTTCTTCTCTCTTCTTTTTATTCTCTTCCTACAACTCATTCATGACCCAGACACAGAACAGTCCAGGTTCTCTCTCTTCTTCTTCTTCTTCTTCTTCTTCTTCTTCTCTTCCTCTTCTTCTCTTCCTCTCTACTTCTCTCTCTCTCTTTCTTCTCTCTTACTCTTCTTCTTCTTCTTCTTCTTCTTCTCTTCCTCTCTTTATTTCTCTCTCTTTCTTCTCTCTTACTCTCTTCTCTCTTCTTCTTCTCTTCCTCTCTATTTCTCTTTTTTCTCACTCTCTTCTTCTCTCTTCTTTTTCTTTTCTCTCACTCTCTTCTCTCTTCTTTTTCTTCTCTTCCTCTCTTTATTTCTCTCTCTTTCTTCTCTCTTACTCTCTTCTCTCTTCTGCTTTTCTTCCTCTCTATTTCTCTTTTTTCTCACTCTCTTCTTCTCTCTTCTTTTTCTTTTCTCTCACTCTCTTCTCTCTTCTATTTCTTCTCTCTCACTCTCTTCTTCTCTTCCTCTCTATTTCTCTTTTTTCTCACTCCTTCTCTTCTTTTTCTTTTCTCTCACTCTCTTCTCTCTTCTTTTTCTTCTCTTCCTCTCTTTATTTCTCTCTCTCTCCTCTCTCACTCTCCTTCTTGTGACAACATTGTTGTAACAAGGGCTATATAATTTCCTCTCTTCCTCCCTTTTTTCTTTCTCTTCCTTTTCTTCTCTCTCACTCTCTTTTTCCTCACTTCCTCTATATTTCTCTCTCTTCTCTCTCACTTCCTCTATATTTCTCTCTCTTCTCCTGTTCCTTCCTTTCTTTCTGTCTCTTCCTTTTCTTCTCTCTCTCTATTTCTTCCTTTTCTTCTCTCTACATCTTCTGTTTCTGTTTCTTTACCCTTCTTTTCTGTCTTCTCTCTTTTTCCTTGCTCTCTCTCTTCTTGTCTTTCTCTTTTATCTTCTCTCTCTTCTTCTTCTTTCTTCTCTCTCACTCACATTCTGTTCTGTTACTTGCTCTTGCTCTCTCATTTGCTTTCTTAATCCTTCTCTCATTGTGTCTTCATTTCATTTTCTCACTCTCCCTTTCTTGCAATCCATTTATTCTCCCTGTTTCTTTTTCTCAATCACACTTTCTTTTCTTTGTTTTTGCTTTTGTTACCTCTCACTTTGTTCTCTCTCTCTCTCTCTTTCTCTCTTCTCTCTCACCCTCCTTCTTGTGTCAACATTGTTGTAAAAAGGGCTATATAAATTTCCTCTCTTCCTCCCTTTTTTCTTTCTCTTCCTTTTCTTCTCTTCTTTTTCTTCACTTCCTCTCTATATTTCTCTCTCTCTTCTTTCTCACTCTATTCTTCTCCTATTCCTCCCTTTCTTTCTGTCTCTTCCTTTTCTTCTCTCTCTCTATTTCTTCGTTTTCTTCTCTCTACGTCTTCTGTTCCTGTTTCTTTACCCTTCTCTTGTCTTCTCTTTCTTTTTCTTTGCTCTCTCTCTCTCTCTTTCTCTCTCTCTTTTTTCTATATCTTCTCTCTCTTTACTTTTTCTTCTTCTTTCTTCTCTCTCTCACTCACATTCTGCCTTACTTGCTCATGCTCTCTCATTTGCTTTCTTAATCCTTCTCTCATTGTGTCTTCATTTCATTTTCTCACTCTCCTTTTTTTGCACTCCATTTATTCTCCCTGTTTCTCTTTCTCAATCACACTTTCTTTTCTTTGTTTTTGCTTTTGTTACCTCTCACTCTCTCTCTCTCTCTCTCTCTCTCTCTCTCTCTCTCTCTCTCTCTCTCTCAGCAGCAGACGCACCCAGTCGTGTATTACTGCTCCACTGTTTAATTGATTGCTGATGCGACTCGACTGCCTCCTGATGTATTAGCAGAGCTTCTGTTAGCTGTGCTGTCAGAACGCAGCAGAACATTAATCAGATCATTCTCTCTCTCTCTCTCTCTCTCTCTCTCTCTCTCTCTCTCTTCTCTTCTTCTTTTTTTTTTTCTTTCCATTCCTTCAGCCGCTCCCAGGTTCACGAAGGTTCCAGTAGACATGATCGGCGTCTCTGGGGGCGTGGTCTCCTTCGTGTGCCAGGCGACAGGGGACCCCAAGCCAAGAGTCACATGGAACAAGAAAGGCAAGCGAGTCAACTCCCAGCGCATCGAGGTGAGGCACGAGTCAGAGGAGGAAAACCTCGTCCTTCAGAGCTTTATTATGACTTTCTACTTACTTTTCCCTCACTTCTTCATGTCCTCGGCTCTGTTCAGTCATTATTATGGTTTGTTATATAACATTTATAACATATAAACATTATTATATAACATTTATATAATGTTTGTCCTCGTTTATTTTCCAAATAAAAGCTTATTTTTTATGTTTGAGGAGATTAAATACAGGTTAGACTTTGTATGTATGCAGGACAGTAATCTAGGTGGTCCTAGCATGGACCAGCAGTGGCATACAGTCAGCACGGGGGCAACCATATCAAGGCGGTGGGCCGGTTTATGCTGCTATCTGAGAAAATATAATGTAAATGACAAGCTTTCTCATAAAGCTGCCCCTCTTTACAGTCCAGTTAAAGCATACAATCAGACTTTCATTGAATTGTTGGACTGTATGTTTTATGCATGTTATAAACAGTATTGCTGGGACTCTCCATTGACGCCATTGGCCAATAAAGAGCTGTCCTGTACTTCAGGGCCCCTCATTGGCTGCCAAATGCAATTTCCAGCGTTAGCATCACGTTGTTAGCTGGTGTCTGCTCCGCGCGGGGACAAGCTGTGCCATATTTATGATGTTAGTTTGCTGTGTTCCTCTGTCAGCGCGCAGATGGCAGCTGTAGAGTCTTGATTGATGCTCAGCGAGCCTTAATTAAAACTAGCTCAGCGCTAACCATGCCATCCACGTTGAAGAAAGATGGAAAACCTGACTCGCTAGCGCCAGGAAACAAAAAGAGGAGTGAAAAAAGGGAGAAACGCTAGCGCGCTGGAGCATCTCGGGGCCTCGTCTGTTCTCCTTCGCTGCGTGGTGCGAACCCAAGGGTACAGCAAACCCTGGCTCAAATTATCATCTTCCTTTCATTTAAAAGTGGCTTTATGAGGGGGCTCGAATTAATTTGATTTCCCTTCCAGCCTTTGCTTTGATATTGATCTCCGCACTCGTAGGCCAGCGAGCGCTCGCCGCGCTGCTTCTCATTAGCGTCGCCTCGCAAACTCGCGGTTAGAGGGAACCCGCAGCCTTAGCCACCGGCTAACAAAGGCGGCCGCGCCTCTGCGTCACCCACTGTAGATTCTCTTGGGCGCACGGATGGGGTGAAATCAGATGTATTAGCGTGAAATAAAAACTAATTATCTGTCCTTCACAGTTCACGCTCTCGTGCACGATTTTGATGATGAGACGAGGATTCGGGTAAAACACTTATATAAACTGAGGAGAGATGTAACGTTCCTCTGCACTCTCTGAATCAGTGGAGCCTGAGAGTGCACCTGGAGTCACTCCTCACTGTAGGATTTCCCTTCCAACACTACTCCTGTTTCGTTAATGCTACACTGAGCTAGAGCTTGTAAACCAGAACCTCTGACCTCCAGCTCGGGAGAGCCAAAGAAGATGCTCCACCTTAACTGGTGTCTTCAATTCAGGGCTTGACTGCAAATCAACTTGACAGTCAATCCGTCCATTCCCAGGTCCAAATGTTCCCTCAGATATTAAATATGGGTATTTATTTAAGAGATTTTTAAATAATAAATAATATACTGTCAATTATTATTACCTTTTAATAATCTTTGTTATCTTTTGTCTTTTAATTATATTTTCATTAAATTAAGAATATTAAATATCACATTATTTATTCGCCTCAGGAATTGACATCTGAGACATCTTTAATATCGTGGCTCTCCAAAGAAAAACATGTAATATTTATTATTAAATTACATTTAATATTCAAATTTTAAACGATTTTCACCCATTTTTATTTTTCTACATCATTCGGACATGACAGCTATGTTTACGTTGTCAGAAAATGTAATGATGAATGGGCCAATAGAAATGCTCCAAAATTGCTTCATTGATTTACATTGAAAGTGAAGTATTTATATGCATATTACATGAAGGCACTTAAACAGCACATATGGGACCTACATGCAAGTTGATGTATTTCTAGTCACTTCCAGGTCCAAACTCTCCTTTAGATCCCAAAAGCAAACAGTGATGGAACCTGTGAACATTTCCTTACTTAGGAATTCTCTGTATGGAATACAGTATTAGTTTCAGCACCTGAAACATGTGATCAGGTATCATGAGGCAATATCTGTGGTACTCAATCAGGCTGCAGAGGTAGCCCAGCACTGTGCAGCCGCATTGCTGTGTGTGATCCACAAAACACACTAATACACATGTGCTCTGTGGTGGTCCTGTTGGGGTCCTGGCCATTGAAGAACAGGGTAACAAGAGTATAGAGTATACAGAGAATCAGATTGACTTCAGTCTGTAATTGGAGAATTACAAAGGATTAGTTGCACTAGTGACCTGTTGCTTCAGGCCTGCTTTAATATAAACACGGAAAAAAGCTAGTATGTTATTTCATGACTGTTTTTATTGAAAATCATGTTCAAGTAATTAGAAACAATTTATTTGTAGCTGTTAGAACATTCACATTCATTCTTGGGCGCCCCCTAGTGGTTTGCATTCATTTTCCTAATACAAAAGGGAAACTCAGAAGTAGCCAGGCTCTCTTTAAACTCTCTCTTTCTTTCTCTCTCTTTTCTCTTTTTCTCTCTCTTTCTCTTTCTTTTTTTCTTTTTCTCTCTCTTTCTCTCTTTGTTTTTTCTCTTTCTCTCTCTTTCTCTTTCTTTTTTTCTTTTTCTCTCTCTTTCTCTCTTTGTTTTTTCTCTTTTTCTCTCTTTCTCTTTCTCTCTCTCTTTGTCTTTTTCCACTTTCTCTCTCTCTCTTTCTCCCTCTCTCACTCTCCCACTCTTTCTCTCTCTCTTTTCTCTTTCTCTCTCTCTCTCCTCTTTGTTTTTTCTCTTTTTCTCTCTTTCTCTTTCTCTCTCTCTTTGTCTTTTTCCACTTTCTCTCTCTCTCACTCTCCCACTCTTTCTCTCTCTCTTTTCTCTTTCTCTCTCTCTCTCTGTTTCTTTTTCTCTCTCTCTTTCTCTTTTTCTCTTTCTCTCTCTCTCCCTCTCTTTCTCTCTCTCATCTCTCTGTCTCTCGCTCTTTTCTCTTTCTCTCTCTCTCGCTCACTATCTCTCTCTCTCCCCACAGACCATAGAGTTTGACGAAGGCGCAGGAGCCGTCCTCCGCATCCAGCCGCTGCGGGCTCCTCGCGATGAGAACATCTACGAGTGTGTGGCGGAGAACAGCGAGGGCGAGGTCAGCGTCCAGGCCAAGCTGACCATCATCAGAGGCGAGTGTACATTTTAATTTAGAAACAAACTCGGACCACTTAAAGTTTCTACCCAGAGAAAAACATCATAACAGCATGGCTTTAGCACTCTGAGTAAGAAAACAGACCGGCAGCTAGAACCGGTTCTGTTTTATCCACTGTGGTTGTTTGCGACAGCGACCGTCCCGGAGAGAAAATTCCCTGGAACGCCACTCGAGCCACAGTGCCGTTCGACTATCAGGTGTTAGAATGCTTAGCACTGGACATCCTGCACTACCTTTCCTGGACCCGACATGGGACCCTGTGACCGAGGTGCCAGCCGTCGCACAAGCACGTAGGCCCGTGGTCCAGCACAGGCTTGTAAACTAGCCCCTTGGTCCAGGCTCTCTCCAACTGGCCGGCGCGAGCGGCGTTCCCTCCTCTTGCATTGTGTTATTTATTTTTTTGCCCGTTGTGCTGAGCCCCAGCCATCTGCCTCGTTACCGCTGAGCGCTGGACCTGGCAGCGCCGGCGCTCCTGGCTGGGCCGCGGCCCAAAGCGCTGGGTTATTGTAGGCAGGCCAGTTTTACATGAAAATCCAGGCTTTGGCAAGTCCTGAGCAGCTCAGTGGGGAATACAGGCCCCAGTGCTTGGGGAGGGGGGTGAGCGCCCCCCCATCCATCTGCTGCAGGCCTGCCTATGCATCACAACAGCAGGCCACATGCATATGAAGGCACATGTACACTTATAGACACGTGTGCTCTGCCGTCATGTAGGTTTGAACGTTCCCGATAGACCACCAGCTCCCAGAGGGGGATTCCTTCAGCGCACGCATGAATACCCAGCACCAACATATGCACACACGCCGCAGAGTTGATTCATGTAAATCCAAACCCATGACGTTTGGAATCGCTTCCTGTGTTGATCATGCAGTGATGACTTGTACTGTCGCTGCTCGTCTTCGTTTGTTTGAGTTTTGCTGATCTGCGTCATAACCCAGGCTATTTCATCAGCATGTCAGGTCTGAGAACAGCTGGAAGTTATTCAATAATAAATATGGGAGATGTACTGGTATCATGGGCGGAACCCTGCCATACCCAGCCAGGACAACTCTCTCTCTGTTTCTCTCTCACTACTCTTTTTCTTTCTCTCTCACTATTCTCTCACTCTCTCACTACTCTCTCTCTCTGTTTATCTCTCACTATTCTTTTTCTTTCTCTCTCACTATTCTCTCACTTTCTCTCTCACTATTCTTTTTCTTTCTCTCTCACTATTCTCTCACTCTCTCACTACTCTCTCTCTCTGTTTATCTCTCACTATTCTTTTTCTTTCTCTCTCACTATTCCCTCACTCTCTCGCTACTCTCTCTCCTGTTTATCTCTCACTACTCTTTTTCTTTCTCTCTCACTATTCTCTCACTTTCTCTCTCACTACTCTCTCTCTCTCTGTTTATCTCTCACTATTCTTTTTCTTTCTCTCTCACTATTCTCTCACTTTCTCTCTCACTACTCTCTCTCTCTCTGTTTATCTCTCACTATTCTTTTTCTTTCTCTCTCACTATTCTCTCACTTTCTCTCTCTATTCTTTTTCTTTCTCTCACTATTCTCTCACTCTCTCGCTACTCTCTCTCTCTGTTTATCTCTCACTACTCTTTTTCTTTCTCTCTCACTATGCTCTCTCTCTGTTTCTCTCTCACTACTCTTTTTCTTTCTCTCACTATTCTCTCACTCTCTCGCTACTCTCTCTCTCTGTTTATCTCTCACTATTCTTTTTCTTTCTCTCTCACTATTCTCTCTCTGTTTATCTCTCACTATTCTTTTTCTCTCTCACTATTCTCTCTCTCTCTCTCACTACTCTCTCTATGTTTATCCCTCACTATTCTCTCTCTGTTTATCTCTCACTATTCTTTTTCTCTCTCACTATTCTCTCACTCTCTCTCTCACTACTCTCTCTATGTTTATCCCTCACTATTCTCTCTTTCTTTCTCTCACTATTCTCTCTCTCTGTGTTTCTCTCTCACTATTCTCTCACTCTCTCTCTCACTACTCTCTCTCTGTTTATCTCTCACTATTCTCTCTTTCTTTCTCTCACTATTCTCTCTCGCTTACACTACTCTCTCTCTCTCTGTTTATCTCTCACTGTTCTTTTTCTTTCTCTCTCACTATTCTCTCTCTCTGTTTATCTCTCACTATTCTCTCTTTTTCTCTCACTATTCTGTCTCTGTTTATCTCTCACTATTCTTTTTCTTTCTCTCTCACTATTCTCTCACTCTCTCTCTCACTACCCTGTCTCTGTTTATCTCTCACTATTCTTTTTCTTTCTCTCTCACTACTCTCTCTCTGTTTATCTCTCACTATTCTCTTTCTCTCTCTCTCTATTCTCTCTCTCTCTCTGTTTATCTCTCACTATTCTTTTTCTTTCTCTCTCACTATTCTCTCTCTGTTTATCTCTCACTATTCTTTTTCTCTCTCACTATTCTCTCACTCTCTCTCTCACTACTCTCTCTATGTTTATCCCTCACTATTCTCTCTTTCTTTCTCTCACTATTCTCTCTCTCTCTGTTTCTCTCTCACTATTCTCTCACTCTCTCTCTCACTACTCTCTCTCTGTTTATCTCTCACTATTCTCTTTCTTTCTCTCACTATTCTCTCTCTCTGTTTATCTCTCACTGTTCTTTTTCTTTCTCTCTCACTATTCTCTCTCTCTGTTTATCTCTCACTTCTCTCTTTTTCTCTCACTATTCTGTCTCTGTTTATCTCTCACTATTCTTTTTCTTTCTCTCTCACTATTCTCTCACTCTCTCTCTCACTACCCTGCCTCTGTTTATCTCTCACTATTCTTTTTCTTTCTCTCTCACTACTCTCTCTCTGTTTATCTCTCACTGTTCTCTTTCTTTCTCTCTCTATTCTCTCTCTCTCTCTCTGTTTATCTCTCACTATTCTTTTTCTTTCTCTCTCACTATTCTCTCTCTGTTTATCTCTCACTATTCTTTTTCTCTCTCACTATTCTCTCACTCTCTCTCTCACTACTCTCTCTATGTTTATCCCTCACTATTCTCTCTTTCTTTCTCTCACTATTCTCTCTCTCTCTGTTTCTCTCTCACTATTCTCTCACTCTCTCTCTCTCACTACTCTCTCTCTGTTTATCTCTCACTATTCTCTCTTTCTTTCTCTCACTATTCTCTCTCGCTTACACTTCTCTCTCTCTCTGTTTATCTCTCACTGTTCTTTTTCTTTCTCTCTCACTATTCTCTCTCTCTGTTTATCTCTCACTATTCTCTCTTTTTCTCTCACTATTCTGTCTCTGTTTATCTCTCACTATTCTTTTTCTTTCTCTCTCACTATTCTCTCACTCTCTCTCTCACTACCCTGTCTCTGTTTATCTCTCACTATTCTTTTTCTTTCTCTCTCACTACTCTCTCTCTGTTTATCTCTCACTATTCTCTTTCTTTCTCTCTCTATTCTCTCTCTCTCTCTGTTTATCTCACTATTCTTTTTCTTTCTCTCTCACTATTCTCTCACTCTCTCTCTCTCACTACTCTTTCTCTCAGTTTCTCTCTCACTATTCTTTTTCTCTCTCTTTCTCACTACTCTCTCTCTCTCTGTTTATCTCTCACTATTCTTTCTCTTTTTCTCTCTTTCTCGCTATTCTCTCTTTCTCACACTAATCTCTCACTTTCTCTCTTACTACTCTCTCTCTTTCACTACTCTCTCTGTTTATCTCTGACTATTCTTTCTTTTTCTCTTTCTCTCACTAATCTCTCTCTCTCTCACTACTCTCTCTCTCTTTCTCTTACTATTCTTTTCCTCTCTCTCTTGCTATTCTCTCTTTCCCTCACTAATCTCTATCTCTCTCACTACTCTCTCTGTTTATCTCTTACTATTTTTTCTCGTTTTCTCTCTCTCTCTCTATTTTCTCTTT
The DNA here is from genome assembly GCA_021613375.1 of Megaleporinus macrocephalus. Lineage (NCBI taxonomy): Eukaryota > Metazoa > Chordata > Actinopteri > Characiformes > Anostomidae > Megaleporinus > Megaleporinus macrocephalus. The sequence continues at coordinate 38,240,600 of CM038721.1, read as the reverse complement.
GTCACTAATCTCTCTTTTCTCTCACTACTCTCTCTCTCTCTGTTTATCTCTTACTATTCTTTCTCTCACTATTTTCTCTCTCTCACTAATCTCTCTGTTCCTCTTACTATTCTTTCTCTTTCTCTCTCTCACCATTTTCTCTTTCTCTCTCTCTGTTTATCTCTTACTATTCTTTCTCTCACTATTTTCTCTCTCTCACTAATCTCTCTGTTCCTCTTACTATTCTTTCTCTTTCTCTCTCTCACCATTTTCTCTTTCTCTCACTATTCACTTTTTGTCTCTCACCCACTAGTTTACTCTCTCTCGCTCTCACTATTCGCTCTCACTATTCGCTCTCACTTTTTCTGTCTCTCACTGTTCTCTTATTTTCTCTCAAACTGTCCTTTCTCTCTCTCACTATTCTCACTGTACCCAGTCAGGTTGAAAAGGTAGCCCAGCACTGTGCAGCAGCACTGCTTTGTCTGATCCACTTGTGCCAGCACAACACGCACTAACACTAACTGGTGGTCCTGTGGGGGTCCTGATCATTAAAGAACAGAGTAATAAAGTATACAGAGAATCAGATGAACTACAGTGTGTGAGTGGAGATCCTGTGTGGTGAGTGGAGCTGAAAGAGTGGACAGTGAGTGTGAGTACGAGGCTCTATGGAAGTGCTCAGTGTGTGTGTGTGTGTGTGTGTATGGTCTCGTCCCGGCAGTGAGGTCTGAAACCTGACGCTCCAGGTGAGCAGATCCTGTCGTGCTGAAGTGTTTGTGAGCCGCTGGCTTCATTAAGCGTGCGGTCACCTCACCCCGCCTCCGGCACAGCCAGGCTGGCTCTGGGTTTGTCCGGGTTTGTTTTTAGAGAACTCCTGCTCGAGACTCAGCCGTGAGCCGAATGCAGAAGATCCACCATCTGCTTTTCCCGCTCATCTCTGTGAGTCCTTAGAGAGTCCTCAGAGGACGAGACACCTGCACTCGTCCACCTCACTGCTGTGTCACCTCACGTCTGTCCGTCTCTCTCTCGCTCTCTCTCGCGCTCTCTCTCTCTGTCTCGCTCTCTCTCTCCTTCTTTTTATCTTTGTCTTTTTCACTTTTTCAGTCTCTCTTACTCTTTCTTTTTCTTTCTCTCTTTTATTTTCTCTCTCGCTATTCTCTCTCTCTTGTTTCTCTCACACTGTTGTTTCTCTTTTTTCTCTTACTCTCTCCATTTCTTTCTCTCACTATTCTCTCTCTCTGTCTTTCATACTAGTTTACTCTCTCTCGCTCTCACTATTTTCTCTCTCACTATTCTTTCTCTCTTTGTTTCTCTCACTTTTCTGCTTCTCTCACTTTTTTCTCTTTTTCTCTCACATTTCTATTTCTCTCACTATTCTCTCTCTCTGTTCCTCTCTCAGACTAGTTTACTCTCTCTCTTGCTCTCACTATTTTCTCTCTCACTATTCTTTCTCTCTTTATTTCTCTTACTTTTCTGTTTCTCTCATTTTTTTCTCTCTGTTTCTCTCACATTTCCATTTCTCTCACTATTCTCTCTGTCTCTCATGCACTAGTTTGCTTTCTCTCGCTCGCACTATTCTCTGTCTCTCATGCACTAGTTTAGTCTCTTTCACTCTCACTATTTTCTATCGCTGTCACTATTCTCTCTCTCTGTCTCTTTCAAACTAGTTTACTCTCTCTCGCTCTTACTATTCTCTCTGTGTTTCTCACGCACAAGTTTACTCTCTCTCACTCTCACTATTCTCTCTCTCTGTCTCTTTCACACTAGTTTACTCTCTCTCACTCTCACTATTCTCTCTCTTTGTTTCTCACGCACTAGTTTACTCTCTCTCGCTCTCACTATTCTCTCTGTTTCTCACGCACTAGTTTACTCTCTCTCACTCTCACTATTCTCTCTCTGTCTCTTTCACACTAGTTTACTCTCTCGCTCTCACTATTCTCTCTATTTGTTTCTCTCACTTTGTTTCTCTCATTTTTCTCTCTCTAACTGTTCTCTCTTTTTGTTTCTCTCATTTTTCTCTTTCTCTTACTCCCTCTCACTATTCTTCCTCTTGCTCTCCCTTTATTCTCTCTCTCACTATTCTCATTATTCTCTCTCTGTCTCTCTTACACAAACTATTCTCTCTCACTCTCTCTCTCTCTCTCTCTCTCTCTCTCTGCCCTGGCATTGTGCCCTTTCCTGGCGCTGCTGTCACCTGCCAACCTGGAGCTCGTACTTGATATGGTCTAACACAAACAGCAGCCCAGGTCTCACCATCTGCCCACTTCCTGCTAGGTGTCAGACATGTACACATACACAGGCGGGTTTGTTTTTATCCCGTGTCAGGACCTCTGCTCACACATACCTGTAAGTACAAAATGTGATTTTACAAGAAGACAGTAAAAAAAAAAACACCTCACAGCCTATTAGGTGAAGTTTACATGCCATTAAGATCCAGTGGAGCTGCGCTGGGAAGTGTGTGGTCCATTCATCATGAACCTCTCACAGGAGATGAAGAGCAGCTGTTCAAAGACTCAAAAAGGGAACCCATCCTTCTCTGGACAGTTATATACAATATTAAATATAGAGAAAAGGAAAAAATCAGCCTGTGATTGGATAGAAGTATAAGATGAACCAGTACGAACCATGACTGGTTAAGACTAGTTATAAACTAAGCTCATTCTTATCATTCCTGCAAACCTCATTTATTAAATGTATGATGTATGTTCACTTCTTAAGATCACACCAAGTCCTGAAAATGCATGAAAACAAGCGCACACAATCCCGTCCACCCCGGGGTGGTACTGGCCTCGCTTTGCCCCAGATCGTGCTGGGAACACTGTGCTCTGTGTGGCTCTGCTGGACAGTGGCACAGGATCACAGTTCCTCTCTGGATCAGAAGGCCCAGTGCTTGGCATCTCCCGAGCCCGGTCCAGTGCAGGCCTGTGGGCTTGGACCTGCTTCTAAATATTCCCTCGCTGTTTCTCTGTCTCTGTATTTTCTGCTTGTGTTTGCTTCTCTCACTGCGTTTGAAATAGTCTCTTAATCACAGTCCCTGCATTGGACGATCAGGAGCACTACATAGAACACTGTCACGGAAAACAGTAATTACTGTGCTTTGTACCTCATGAGTTCCTCGTCTCACTCGGTGTTAATACAGTGTATTCCATCATACTCTATACACTCATACACTATAGTACTGTACAACACTCAGAGACCACCCATCACTCATTTAACGCCCAGCCAAAACGCTGGTAAAGGTGCCGTAGAAGCATTTATTCAGTATTTAAATTCTTCTTTGATTGTTCTACAGGTATGTGACTTTGGTTTTCATACATACTAAGGCAGGGGTATTTAATTAGTGTTCAATAAGGTCTAGTTAGAGGAGATCTCCTCAGGCCAAGGTCTGGACCATCATCATCTATAACGTGTGTTCTGATTCAGTGGTGTATCCTGTTTACTGAAGTAGTCTAGTATCAGAATCTTATACCATCAGCTACTGAAACACCAACATATCACACATACCGTTCAGTGTATTTCAGTATTAAATGCGGAAGTGAATTAATTATTTATAAACTAATAAATGTTTTTTACTTACTCAAATAAAAACAAGGGCTACATTCAAAAATATTTATTGTATATGTTTTAGTGACCCCCGTCAAAGAGGTATATGGCCCAGCAGGTCCTACTGATTGATGGTAGGCTCCCGCCCAAGAACATCAGCCACAAGCCTATGAGATTATACTCTTAACTGGTCTCCCTCTTCATTGGTTGGTTGGTTGGTTGGTTGGTTGGTTGGTTGGTTGGTTGGTTGGTTGGTTGGTTGGCTGGTTGGCTGGTTGGCTGGTTGGCTGGTTGGCTGGTTGGTTGGCTGGCAAAATAGACCAAATGATTAAGCTCCACCCTTATACTATTTAGTTAGCTGTGCTAGTTGGAGCTTGCCTAGTATCTAACGTTACCTATACTAGCTACTCGCTTTCATCTGTACATCAAACACAAAGTAGTCACCAGTTTGGTTGTTGTTGTGGTTGTGGTTGTGTGTAAATGTTGAGGGTGTAAATATTAGTGAGTCTGTTACATAACAGGTTAGGATTTTGAGATCGGCCTGTTTTATCGTCTCATCTTTAAAAGTAAAAAAAATCTCATCTGTAAAAGTAGGATTTGTATTAGAAGAACAGAGTTTGAGGGTCAGTGTACAGATCTATGTACTGAACTCTTCTTAATTAACTATGACTATTCACTCTATACCTTCATTACAGCTTCCATTCTTCTCACCTACAAAGTTCAGTCTTAGAAGTTGGTTTAGCTGCTGTTTTCTGCTTCTTACCATCCAAATAACCCCAAAAACATTCAGTGATGTTGAGCTTCTGGACTCTGGGGTGGTCAGTCCACTGTTCTGAGTACAGCAGTGTCTTTTTTCTTTGATGTGTCTGTATCTCCATTTCTCAATGAGGAGCTTCTTGAACAGCTACACATCTTTTCAGACCTTCAGTGTTGAGGTGTCTTCTCACAGTGGAAGAATGGACAGAAGCACCTGTGGATGTTTTCAGGTCTGAAAGAAGCGTGGAGCTTGTTTTTTAGCTTTAATCATCTCATAAGGACAGTTTTGGTGGTCTGCCAGGTCTTCCAGGTAGTTGTTAGGAGTCTCATATTCTTTGTATGCATTGACTTTGTGCTTTGTGATGCACGTTGATTGTTTCATATCTAATATTTTTAGAATTAATCTAAAATTTAAGGTCCATCCTTTGCTGCTGGGGTTTCATCCATAGCTTGTGGTCCAGTGTCGCTGTGATTTTGGACATAACCACAAGAAAAGCGACCAGCAGGTAGCTTGTGCCTCAGCCTTTGTCTTTTTCTCTTCTCTCTATATCTCACTTTTCCTTTCTCCCTTCTGTGCTGATGGTGTGTTTGTGGCGTGTGACCCTGCCTCCTCTAAACTCCAGTCACAGGGACCTCGTTAGCACCGTTAGCAGCAGAGAGGACAGACAGGCTGGGTTTGATCACACACACGCCTTTAATTGGCTGCTGTCCTGCAGGACAGGCTCGTGTTTGTTGCTCAGTTCCTTGTGCAGCTTTAATTTGACGCCGCTGACCCTCACAATCCAAACCCTGCAAAGCCCCTCCTATTAGCCGCCTTCCTCTGACCGTCTCGCGCCCTGCAGTGCTATTTCTACTGCCTTTTTTTTCTGTTTATCCCGCAAGTGTCGAAATCAGAATGTCATTTTTCACTCCGGCGTCAGGTCTGAAGTGTGTTTCGTCTGATCAGAAAGAAACAGGGTCCACGCCGGTCCAGTTCATGAGTCATCCCTCCACAAATCTCTACACTCGGCTGGAGCTCCAGAGCTTTAGCACATATTGCAGAGGGGAACGGGATTCGCTTGAAGACCACAGCAGAGGACCAGGGGACCGGGGATTGGCACTCCGGGCCTTTACCGCTCTCAAAAACAGCGTTCACGTTCGGTCTGGGAAGCAGATATGCCCTGAAAATGCCCCTCTGTGTGGTTTCGATTTCCAGGCAGCTGTACAGTGAGAGTCATAGGAGTCATAGGACTTGGTCCACGTGGAAGTCATTTGCACCCGGTGAGAGGTATAATTGCAAGGATGGGACCGAGCAGGACCTGCGGTGACATCATGGTCACACCAGCATTGACACCGCTGTGTAATTCACTATGGTTAGATTAATCAAGGCAAGGTTAAGAGACGAGCCAACCCTGGTCTGATAAAGCTTTCTCCCTCTTGTAGATAGTAATGGACCCACTTGTGCCTTCACCATCTTCAGTTCAGTCCTGTCAGAGTTACAGTTACTGTTTTTCTACCTCCTTTATGGTTCACAGCCAGAGTTTTTTTTTTTTTTTTTTTTTTTTTTTTGCCTCCAAGACCAAAGGACTGCAAGCTGTCCCTCTCTTCCTCCGCCATTGATCCTGTCCTCCAATTAATCTCCCTGTCTATGGCTGATCCCAGCTTTGTCAATAAAGGTCTGTAATTAGCAGTGCCCCGTGGCTGGGGAGCATGGTTCTTAGGTATATCTTGGGTACAGAACATCGAGCCTTTAGTGAGGGATACAGTATATATGCTTCGCCTGTCAGATTGATGGAGCTTCTTTATTTTATTGGAGCAGGAGCATCGTTAGTGGCTAGTGCACACTCATTTAAACAACATCACGTGAGATAATAAGCTCCTCCAAAATACAAATGAAACACCAGTTTGTGAAAGGACACTACTACGTCTCTGAGTCGTTTCTAGGTTCATCGTGAGTGCAAGATGTTCAGAGCAGCCGTCCAGCTCCTTGTCTTCCTCCCTGGTCCTCTATGATAATGGGCTAATTCAGCACCCGCCTGGGTTAGTCACCACACCCGGACAGCTATATTAATCATAACCCTTACTGGCTGTTTGCAGAGAACAGCTTGGTGGAGGCCCACTTGATTGATTTAGCAATGAGCCAGTAGTGGTTTACATCCCCTGGGGGGAAAGGCAGGGAAGAAAGATGGAATGGAAGCCACCCATCACCCTTCCCTTCATCTCTCCACCTGCTGCTCTTGCCCTTTCCCCCCCTGGAGCTGTGTCATAACTAAGCAGACGCAAGGTAAGCGAGGCAACGAGAGGCGCCCAATAAAGATGCAGGGGACGGTACAGCCTTCCGAGGAGGAGGCTTGCGTTGGGGTGGATTTGATTAAGGCTGATCTGAGCTGGTATTAAGATGCACACAGCTGTATTTGCCCAGTGTATTATCTGCATCCCACTCTCATAAACAAGCCAGTTTCCAGACCCATGGGCTCAGCTGCTCCCTGCTGCATAATGCATTTGTTTAGCACAGTTAAGATCTAGCGGAAATGTATGGACTCTGTCGCCAAGCGAATTTGGGCAATCCATTATTGCGAGAGTCCCGATTCGAAATAGAAGGCAGTCTTTTAGTGTTTGATATCTATTTATATTGTGGGGCTGCTTCAGGACCCTGTCTGCCGATTTTAATTTTTTTTTTCTTTGGTGAAAGGAGTTGCACCACAAGGTTTCACGTCCTCGTAGACTGCGTTTACCGCTCGTGCTAATGATGACATCCCTTGCGCTCTCCGCTCTGTGCGAAGGGATAATTGGCATCGCCGGCGAAGCGGGTTCACACGCTGCTGCAACATCAAACTCTTCCCGCCAGGTGAGTGGCAGCGCTCGAGATGCGCATTCCGCCTCGTTTGGTCCTGCGGCGGATCTGTCAGTCTGTCTGCGCCTTCCTCCCGTGGCCATTTACTCGTTGTGTTCTTTGCCGTGACATCTGTCGTCGATAAAGTCGCTTCAGGGAAGACCTTAAGGATGCGAAAGCCGGAGTGAGTCATGTGACACTCGTGGCACTTTAGACGCCGAGCCCGGGAGCTTTCCTTTCGTTTGAGCTCAGGATGCATTCGGCAGTTCTCGCCCTCTCGTCTTACCCTTCACTTCGGTCCCCTGGGGTTCCAAGCGAGATGGGAGAACAGGGGGGGAAAGAAAGAGAGGGTTAGTGAGAACGGTGTTCTCATACGGCGCGCTCTCCATTCCTAGTGGCTCCTCAGAAACAGCAGCACGCAGGAAATTCGCTTAGACGAGTTTATGGCCCTCAAATCCTTTGATCCTGGCAACCTGGAGAGCAGTAATCAAGCGTGATTGGGCATGGGGAGCGGAGAAGTAGGATAAATGGCTGAAACTCTCATCTCTGGGGGCATTCGGTTTTCCCCACTCTCACCATCGATTCATGTAATGCCCGCTCAAGTAGGGCGACCTAGTGCCCCCTCTCTTCTAAGGCAGCCAAGAAGCAGGAGAAAGAGATCGCGAGAGAATAGCATTAGGACAGGCTTGGTCTGTCTGATTGTTTTATTGCTTGGCGGGAAGTCAGGATAAATGGGCAGCTTGTTCTCCCTCTCACATACGAAGTGTGAGCGATAAGGTTCCGTAAGCTCTCTGCACAGAGGGAAGCATTCAGTTGTTCGATTGCCCGTCTCTTGACAGCACGAGACTCGTTTTTTTTGGTCCTAGTCCTTCGCTTCTCGTACCCAGCCCTGCTTTTATTTGACTCACTCTTCGAGATGGGTGATGGAGGTTAGGCGGACAAGCTCCCAGAACTAATGTAAGAGATCGATAACGAGCCGGGCATAAGACTCGAGCCGAGTGATAGTCCCCTGAAGACTCTCGATTATGAATAAACAGGAGCTGAGCGAAGCGCCCTGGATTTCTTTCCTCATGAATGTACGTGATTTGAAGAAACAGAAAGCTTGCGTATGTGTGCCAGCCAGATTTTTTTCCTTGATTACGGGAGCCCCTGTTCTGGAGGACTGCCTCGGCCCGACTGGATCCAGGGGCAGATGTTAATATTTAAAGAACACTCAGCTTGTAGCCCTTAAAGGGCATGTTGCACGCAAACTTGTGCAGCCATCGCCTGCCGCTGTACTGTCTCTCTCTTTCTCAGACAGCTTTGGCACTAGACCATGAAAAATGAACATCTGTTCCCCGAACGGCGAGCCTCCTACCCCCCACCTCCCATCTTTTTCATTACAGCCTTCTCGCTGAGAAGCTGTACCGGCTAACCGCCGCACCGTTAACGGCAAGCAAAGAGCAGTGCCACCGTGTTCGCTCAAGGCACTGGGAGGCCGAGCACCGGCGCTGGCTGGGAACTTATTGAAGCTCTAGAAAAATTGCCCGAATGGAATGTTCCCACTGACTTGCACTGAAGTAGCCCAAACAAAATGAGGCACCCGGTGCTTTCCGGCAGTGCTGCCGGAGGTGCTTTTCATTCCACTCTGAGGGCCGCGGTTATGTCCATTTGTAATCCGTTCATAAATTCAGTGTTTGCTGTTGAGTGAGTCCAGACCCCCAGTCCCTCCCCTGCCTGATACCTCCCCAGCAATTAGCAGCAAAGGCAATTAGAGCCATTCAGAATTTTTTTTTTTTTCCCCATTTATCCCCAAAAAGGCTACGCGTTTGCTCTTTTACTCTCTAGGCTGAAGCAAGCGTGTTATTAAAAGCTTAATTGCTTTGAGCTAAAAGCACAGAGTTAACTGATCACCCTGTTTGGTTATAGGGTTTTCAGCTCTTTGTTCTCTTTTGTTTCCTGCCGACCACTTATGTTCTTAACGGTGCAAGCAAGGGATTTGCACTTTTGCTCATTTGCTCATTTGCTGTGCAGCCCTTGTCTGAATCTAAGCGTTCCTTTCCTTTAGAACCGGAGTTTTTTCGGCCGCGGTGTGAAGGCAAGACGTTTATCTTTTAAAAACGGAGCCGGCGGCTTACTGTTCATGAGGTGTGTGGCTTCTGCCCACGCGTCTTGTCTTTTAGATAATGCAAGCCTTCTATTGTGTTTCTGGCTTTCAGGATGAGTAAGACTTCATGTCTTGACATTTCCAGTTCCCTTTCTACGTCTCATTCATCGTTACTGTAGAGAGATCTTGTTTAGTGGACTCATAAGGTCTGCCATTCATTTAATCCTGCAACGCACTGATGCTGTTAGTAGGTTATGTACCTCGCCTCTGCGATGCTCCCAATAAAGCAGGACAGGACACGTGTGCCGGAATGGAAATGCCCTTATTGACATTGTGCTCTGCCTGCCTGAGCTTTTGTGGACACTTAATGGCCTGGTCTCGTCTCCTGTCTCTTCTGTAGCTCTACCCTCATGCCACTCAGGACCCCGGCAAAGTACAGCCGAGGTTCTTCGGCGAAGAAAAGTAAAGGAGTTCTTCTTTCTGTCCGGCAGTAGATAGGGCCGGTGTGTCTGGTGCAATCACCTCTCTTGAAGAGGCCGTGCGCTTCGCCCGAATGAGCACTGCAACCTCGGTTTGCTGTAGCGATTACAAGGATTTATGGAAGAACAACAGCTTGTAGTTAGCTGTGGGTGGTGTACCTTCTTCCACTTCTTCAGAAGCGTAAATTTGGCTGCATGGCTCCTATTCATGAGAACAGGTTGGACGTCAAGACCTACCAAGATGGTTCTTGTTCCAGTGACTTGCACATTTTGAAGAACCTACTGCTGAGGAATCTCTGGTGGGAACAACTTAACACTCAGAACATCTCTGCACATCTCTCTCCATCATAGCAGAGGCTATCTCAGCCCAGCTCGAGGAGTGGGCAAGTTGTGAGAGGGGGAGTGACGCAGCCTGAGCGCGCTCTCCGAGAATGAGCCTTCTGTTTCGATCACCGTTCTTCCGTTCCTCCTCCTCCTCCTCCCTTTAGGAGCCTCACGCACTCGCTAGCTCATGGGCGGCCCCGCCTCCTCAGGTGCTGATAAGTCTCCTTGACAGCCGTGTGGCAGAAACAGCTGGGCCCGGTCATGAGCGAGGCAAGGCGTGTGCAAACATCGCCACACGCCGCGGCCTAATTACGCAGCGACTGACAGGGACCAGGCTCCTCCAGCGATTGTAGCTCTATCAAAGCCCAATAGGGGTGCGCTGGGGCATCTGGGGCATCTGTGTACTGTCTCCAGCACCTACACATACACGGGCTTACTGATTTGTATTCCAGAGTCACAAAGGCTGAATCCTGGAGCTCGGAAGCAGCCTTTTTTGGCAGTGGGAGAGAGGAGAGTCGGGTAGGGAATTGAGGGGGTTTTTTTGGGTGGGGGGGGGGGTCGCTGTCTGGAAACTGAAGGATTTGCGAAGGTGAATTTGAGAACTACGTGACTCCGCGGCCTCCATCGTAAGACGTAGCGCGTAGTTGGGGTTTCAGACAGTCGGCTTTGAGCAACCGCACACAGACCTGTCTCCAGGCCTTAAGAGCTTATGATGTAGAGTTCCCACGAGGCCTTACTTTCTTTCTTTTCCCCCCTGTCGGAAATTTGGCTGGAAACGGTGCCCTTGATCCTGCAGGGAGCGCGGAGGCTATCGGCGGGCGCGGTGCTGTGTGTTGATCGGAGACTGTAAGAGCACCTCAGCGGCGCAGGAGCTGGAATTTGCTCTGAATAATGGGGCATTATCTGCCACTGAGCGGCCCCTGTGTGCCCAGCCTATCAGGCGATGATGAGTTTTCCTGCACTCGTGTCCCTGTCCCGTGGGCACTGGAGCACGCTGACATGAAATGACAGTACGGCTGACCCCAAGCACCCTCGAGCTCCACACCGTGACCGGTGGCTCTCTGATATAGACTTACGCACATTATTATATATATATATATATATATATATATATATATATATATATATATATATATATATATATATATATATATAATAATTTATTTATTTATTTATTTTTTTTTCCCTCCCCTTCCTTCTTAGCCACACGTTCACGTATGCTCGTTTTAGCCCTTACTGCTCTGTCGATTGGGTTAATTGAAGAGCTTTTCTGCTGAGAGCACAGTAGGTGAAATTGAACCACCTTTTCATCCAAACTGCTGGGGCTGCAAATTTATGCAAACGTATCCCCTTCTGTTTGAGAAGTGTGGTCATTCCTCTCTATCTCTCTCTCTCTCTCTCTCTCTCTCTTTTTCTGTCTCTACCTGATATATATGTATATTTTCCTTTTGGTTTAAGTTCTTTCTCTCTCTCTTGCACGTCCTCCTGGACTTGCCCCGTGTCCCTGCTTGGCTGCCTCCGTATACCCCACCTCTACACCCAAACCAGAAAGATAGCCTTTGTAATATTAATGCATGGGGCCTTTTAAAGTCCCTCCTCAACAGCGGAGAGGTAATCAGTCAACCTGATTATAGCACAGATGGAATAAAATCATTTCAATCAGTAAAAATAATGAATGAGTGAATAATAAGAGTACAGAGTGTATCCCTGGTATTTGCTGCGGTTCCAGCACGTGACCAGTGGAACAGTATAATTGCTGTGCTCGGCTAAGCAATGATCTTTCATTAATTTATTAAATAGCTGCAATAAGTCAGAGTTTCATGCCATACCTAATATAGCTTCAGTCCATGCTGAGGATACGGACTCGTGGTCGCTGTAAGCTCTACTTTCTTTGGCTTTTGAATTGAATTTGTTGTATTTGTGGTTCAGGAAGAAGCAGCACATACCAACTACAGCTACCCCCCCCCTCCAAACACCGCAGTAGACGCAGCTCCAACAGTGATGGCGAACCAACCAACCAATCAAATTAAAGGCTTTGCACCTGTCCCTTGCATAATGAGCATCACGGACAACTATTAAAGACAATTATCCGTAATGACAGCAGCCTCTATTTACAAAGCCAGGATTGGGGGAGGGCAGCTAATGCCATGGGGAGTAGCACTCTGCTGGATTGTATGAATACAAAACCAGCTGTCGGACAAAGTGGCCAGAACACTCAGCCGCCACCCTCCTGGAGCGCTCATCATAACAGCACCATTATCACCACAGCTTAACAGCCTTCCTGTCAAGCCAGGGTTGACCGCCGGACCTGCCCAGAATATCAGCCCTCTGTGAGCTCCCCCACTGCTAATTGCATTTCGCTTTGAATGTTAAGGACCGACGTGGCCCATGCAGCTCTGCCTCTGAATCAGTGCCGGTGGGGAAAAAAAAAAAAAAAAAAGCAGGGGAGCACCTGAATCCAGAGTGCCCGAGAACAGATTTGAGTCAGCCGGGGGGCTCGGCGAGGCCCTGGAAACAAGGAAAGGGGTATTTTTACGCTAATGGATGCCCATTTGAAAGCCTGGCAATTAAGGCCGGCGTGTAGAGGTTATCAGCGGAGTGGCGCATTAGCACTCTACGCAAGGAAAAGCAGGACAGGCTTGGGCGGGTCATGTGGTAGAATCTGCAACGGACGCAAGACTGGGCCCATGTTCCAAATTGGTGTGATCACAAGTCTGTGTGAGGCTGTGGTTGTACAGGTGGAGCAACTGGGTTGGAGGACGTTGTGCATTAAGCAGTGAAGGTTTGCCGTCAGCTCTGGGAATAAATGCAACAGTTATAATTGCTGGCTTGATTGGGCTGAAAGCTTGGACAGGCATTAATGTGGAACTACTGGCTTGCCTACCTTCAACCTCTGCCAGGCGCTTGCATCTTCTCAGCCTTCCATATCTGCAAGAGATCCTCTCTTAAAGGGAACCCCAGCTGGTAACACTTGTAAGCCATAATATGGTGTAATGACTCTAAATTGTTAAGACATGTTGTAAAAAAAAATCATAAAAAGTATCAGATTTATTTATAAATTAATTAATTTTATTCTAAATATTTAACATATGGACGCAGACATTATTTCTGAGGCGCAATGCCTGCTGGGTAGATGAGGTCAGATGGTTTCAGGTCTGAACTAGACTGTGGTGTGAAGGAGTGAATGTTAGTTACTAACCTAGCTTAAAGAAAACCATGTACATTGTGTTGATGTTGTTTCAGTGAAAGGCAGTGTGAAGACTGATATTAGTCTAAACAGCTTCACAAACATAAACAAGGAGAATAGTTAGTGAAGCAGCGTGTGGACCAACACAGCTACCCAAAGACCCCCGCTCTGCTCTCCTCACTTCAGTCTGGATGAGTTTGAGTGGTTCAGTAGACCACCACTGGTGAGAGACTTGACGGAGGCTGTTGGTTTTAAGTGTAGACTAAAACACAATGCAGTGCCACAGTTTCTCCAAACAGGAAGTCCAGAAGCTCCAGATTATGGAGAACCGCGAGAAGAACCGTGAACGTGAACATGCGCTGGACTCTCTCCTGAGAACGTTTAGCGTTAGCGTCAGCTGCTTCTCCTCGTTTGTGGATCCTGAAGGTGAAAGTCCAGTCTTAGTAGTGAACATACTACTTCACTAATAAAGGAGTGTGAAGCTCAGAGACACTCCCGTTCAGTGTATCTAGCTGTTTACTGAGCGTGAATGTTTCCTGCTAGAAAGCGGAGCTCCTTTAACAGACACTCTCCTTCTCCGTCAACACCAACACACAACTTCACAACAACTCCAGCACTGTGTCTCACTCTCCTCCACCCTCTCTGTTCACCATTTACACTAACGTGGTGTGTGATGTCACCGCTGATGTCAGAAATGTTGAGTTGTAGTTCAAACTGTAAAGACTGAACAGTAGCATGTTTAGTAGCTAGCTGTGCTCAAGCGTGACGGCCGGTTACTGCAACCATTTGACGTCACTACCCGCTGATCACGTCAGTAGATACAACAATGGAGACCAACGTGCAGCGGATTTTACAGAAAATCTAATAAATCTGATACTTTTAGTGATTTTTTATAACGAGTCTTAATCATTTAGAGTCTTTACACCATATTAAGACTTACATGTGTTACCAGCCGGGGTTCCCTTTAGGTGTCTTTCTGCACTGCTGTTGCTGGACGAGCACCTGCGTTCCAGTGAGTTGTTTGTAGGGGTCACGCTCGCTATGGATTATGTGAGATGAGTCGTGCCGTCTCGGCGAAAATGTTGTTATTGCTTTCCTTACCCCTTCCTGTCCTCGGTCATCATTACCTTCGTGCAATATCACCCGTAAATGACATTGTTATTGCTGCGAGTCTATAGCCGTGCCCTCTTTGACCAGCTGGTGTCGGCCCACGAGTGGAGCTGGTGGCAGTAATAGAATTTTTATTGCTCTGACATCTCTCCGCACTGCTCAGCCTGCGCCACTCCGGGCTCCTCCGCCCGTCTCCGTCTCATCCCTGCGCTTGCCGCTTTTAATTAAGCTCACAGTAAATTACCCTTAGTGTGTTTAAGGCTTAATTCATGTAGCTAGGAAAGATCCCCCCCACTCGAGTGTCAGTGCGACACAGATCTAGCCTCCAACCGCAGCTGCAGCGTCTCCCTCATGGCCGCAGCGGAGCTTCTTCCGGATGACGGGATGCATCTAGTTCAGGGGAGAGGAGTAAAAAAAAACAAAAAACAAAGTGATGCCGGGCATCCGTCTCATTCAGGAGCACGATTACAAATGGGCCGAGGAGTCGAGAGAGATGGATAAAGGAGCACGGAGTGTGTCGTTCCGGATTGGGGCTGCGCTTATAGCTCCCTCCCCGGAGGGGCCCCGGCAAGCAAAGAGATGACACATCAGCACTGGTTAATAATCGATGGGTAAAGTTTGGCCGTGAAGCCCGATCCAGCGCAGATCTCCTGTGAAGCCTGTGATGAAATATTTATCTTAAAGACGAGCGTTCAGGCAGGAGGCTGTGTGTATGTATTGCGCGGCCTCGAGACTCCAAACTACCAGCGTGCTATTGAAATTTTAGCCCGCAACCAAAAAGCTATTAGTGAAAAGGCTAATGTGTACTCGCCTCTGTTACTCTCTCCTAATCTCCTTCTTGGCTTTTGGGCAAAACACTTCTGCCATCTGACAGAATCTCTCTGCCTGGAAATGTTTCCTTCCTCTTCTTCTTCTTCTTCTCGGGCCATGCAGCTCATTAACAAGTTGATGTGGGGTTAAACGCTGGGCTTCACTAATGGGAGCTGGAATGTGCCGGCTGTGGCCCTCTGGACACCCAAGGGGACTTGGAGAGTGCGTGATGCCTGTAGGTTTCCATCAGGTCAGGACATGGAAACGAGTGGGTTTTCATCAGTCTTGTTGAAGCTGAAGGTTTTTGTTGGTCGTGTGGGACGCAAGCTGTTCTGGGTTGCGGTAAATGAGCGAGACATCCTAATTTGTCAGGTGTGTTTGTGGTGGTGTGTGTCTCCGGTGTCTCCGGTCTGTGGATAGGCCCAGTAGAGCAAGTCTCTTTAAAGAACCACCACTAGCTTGGGTGTCATCTACTAGGAAGAAGTAGAAGAAGATCAGATAGGTGCTAGGATCCTTAAAGAAAGGATCTGTTCTCTTCACTGGCTTCCCATTCCTGCCAGGATCGAACACCAACTCTCCCTCCTCACCCACCAGTGCATCTACGGCAATGCCCCCACCTCTCTGAAAGAACTCCTCACCCCACTGACTTCATCACAATCCCTCTGTTCTATGAACGCAAATCACCTCCTTCACCCTAGAACTAAACTCAGCACCATGGGGGCCTTCTGTTCTGCTGCTCCTGGCTTATGGAATGCTCTCCCTGACCATCTGAGGGCACCACAGTCGAGTGAGAGTTTCAATAAAGGACTTAAAAGTCCGTTTTGGCAGTTCTTTGATTTTATAGAGATACTTCTACTGTGTAGTAGGGGTGGGTGATATGGTCCTACAATAATATCACAGTATTTTTGTGATAACGATATTACAAAACATTGAATTAAAAAAAAATCAAGAATTCACTACTGCAACAAAATGAAAATTAAATTTTATTATTGCATACCATATGATATGGCACACCCCTAACTGAGATATTAAACAATACAAGAATTCATCAGATTGTAACAGAAGTCAATGATCCAGAATGTCATGATACTAAATAATGCACTCCAAATATCTCCATATATCCAGGACTAAAGTAAAGTGAATGATACTGGCCAGATAAAATCTTGATAATAATGGGAAATGAGAAAAGTGTGAATTTTTTATTTTTTTATTTTTTTATTTTTTTTTTTATGTAGTACCCTGGTGTGATAATTAGGGATGAGATGATGGTATGATATTTTAAGGTATAATATCGTTCACGATATTCAAAAATGTTGGCGATATTATTGTGTACGATACGATATGGCACACCCCTACTGTGTAGCACTTTGAGGTTTGCTTCAAATATAAAGTGTGTTACAAATAAAATGTATTGTTGTTGTTATTATTATTATTATTATTATTAGATAGCAAGATATATATCGTCACTGTCCAATGAGAAACACGCATCTCCATTTTTGTTGATTTTTAGTTTTCTATATCATTTGAACACGACAACAGCTGTTTACATTGTGTACACATTTCATGATGAATGGACCAATAGAAATGCTTTAAAATCACTTGGAAAAAAATCTGGTTCCATTGACTTACATTGAAAGTGAAGACGGTTTTTGGCCTCTCCTGTAAAGTTAGCATTTTGGAGATACTTGATACTTGAGTTTTCTGGGGGACTGAAATATTGGTGATTGTTCTTGATGAAATTTTGCTGAATTGGATTTAACTCACCAAACTTGTGTGAACACTGTGGTTTTTCTGGACCAGTTGCTCTGCAAGTCTGGAGAATTCATTTAAGTGTGAAAGCTGGTTACGTGTGATTTTGAGCTCCGGAGTGGAACGAATTTCAGATTTTACAGGCTGGTGTGCTTTACATCAGCAACTAAGTGGATGGAGATGATGCCTGAGATCGAGGAAAGGCTGTATCCGTCATGTCGGCTTGATAAAAACCCGTTTTCATGCCCACTCAGTCACATCACGTTTACATCACATGAGCATCCGAATGACTTTTCTCCTCTTCTTCTCCTTCCACAGAGGACCTGCTACCTCCAGGCTTCCCCAACATTGATATGGGTCCTCAGCTGAAGGTGGTAGAGCGCACACGCACAGCCAATATGCTCTGTGCAGCTAGCGGCAACCCCGACCCAGAGATCACCTGGTTCAAAGACTTCCTGCCGATTGATCCCAGTACAAGCAATGGGCGGATCAAACAGCTCAGATCAGGTAAGAGACTTGTGTTCCACTTTTCTTTTGTGTTGCTCAAATGTGCTTACTATTGCGCGAGGGCTTTTGTTGCAGGATTGAATTGAAGCCCTCTCGCGTTCTGGTTTTGGGTGTACCGCTCGTAGAAGCCACAGCCGAAAGAAAATCCCTGATTTAGCTGTTTTTCTTCGGTTCATGCAAACTTTGAAGAGCACGAGCTGATACTTTTGAAAGAGGAGCAGGTTTGGAGGCTCGGGAGGAGTCCACTTTGAACTAATATCTGATGCTGACCATGTAGTTGCTCCACTGACAGACTGTAATTAATCTGATTCTCTGTATACTTTATTACTCTGCTCTTGAATGATCAGGACCCCCACAGGACCACCACAGAGCAGATACTATTAGGGTTGTGGATCATTCTCAGCACTGCAGTGACCCTGACTTGGTGGTGGTGTGTTTGTGTTAGTGTATGTTGTGCTGGTGGGAGTGGATCAGACACAGCAGGGCAGCTGCTGGAGTGTTTAAACACCTCCTCAGTGTCACTGCTGGACTGAGAATCGTCCACCAACCAAAACTATCCAGACAGCAGTGTCCTGTGGGCGGCGTCCTGTGTCCACTGATGAAGGACTAGAGGAACACAAACTGTGCAGCAGCAGATGAGCTACTGTCTCTGACTTTACATCTACAAGGTGGACCAGCAAGTAGTAGGAGTGTCTAATAGAGTGGACAGTGAGTGGACACAGTGTTTAAACACTCCAGCAGCACCATGTCAGTGTCATTACAGTGCTGAGAATGACCCACCACTCAAGTAGTACCTCCTCTGTGGAGGTCCTGTGGGGGACCATTGAAGAGCAGGGTAATAAAGTATACAGAGGATCAGATGAACTACAGCCTGTGAAGGTGGAAGTACCGAGTGCTCCTATATGTTAAAATGGACAGTCTAGTTGGTGAATACATTATGAAGGCCAGAGCTCTCGCCGCGCCGTGTCATTCAGCATTGAGGAGTTAAAGCGTAGGGACGTTTTGTAAGAACAGCTAAACAGAAAATCTACTCAGCGCTGGGTTGATGGCAGCCGCTCTGAGCGAAGTACAGACTTGAGTGCAGCAATTCACGGTGGTAATGGACAGCGTGGCCTCACTGGGGATATCATAGGCGCGTGCAGGGCTTCCGAGCACGCCGCTTGTGCGCAGATGCTTTTGACTTCTCTCGTCGAGGACAGGACTGAAGCAGTGGGACTCGAGCGTGTCCATATTCATCAGGACACCACTTCTTCCCTCTAGCTCCTGCTTTAGCGTCCAGAACATATCGACTCTTGTGGAGAACATAACCATTAAAAGTATGTCGTGTTCCAGCTTGAAAGAAGAGCTTCAGGTATCAAGGATGCCCCCCCCCCCCTCACGGCTGCCCACCTCTGCACATGTCCTCAGTCTCTGTCTTTGTTTGTTTGTTGGGTCTGATGTGTATGTTTTGGTTTTTAATGTTCTATGTTTGTCTGTCGGTACAGGTTCTAATCTAAAACCCTAAACTATGTCTAATCTCTCCATAACTGAAGTCAGACACTAAAACTGGTGACGCTGTATTAGAAGGCCGCCTACATCAGGACGTCATCACACATGCACAGACGTTCAGTAATATATTAATAAAGTGATACTTGATTCTTTAGATGCAGCCTATACGAGAAGATCGCATTCTTAACTGTCTGGAAGTCACTTGAGAACCATATACTTCATAACAGTGTTATAAACAGACTGTTTATAAATCTGGTTATAAACATCCGAGCATTATTTCCATAAATATACAGAAGTCCAGAAAAGTAATGAGGCAGTTAAAATTTTCTCCACTGCTATCTTAAGAACTTGGATTATTTGTTTTGTGATCTCAAGATAATTAAAATTGTTTTCTCAAGATCATAATGTGTTTTTCTTGTGATCTCAAGATAACAAAAGTTGTTTTTTCAAGATCATAACCAGTTTTTCTTGTGATCTCAAGATAACAAAAGTTGTTTTCTAAAGATCGTAACAAGTTTGTTCTTGTGATCTTTAGATAAAAGGTTGTTTTCTCAAGACCATAACTATTTTTTCTTGTGATCTCAAGATATTGGAAGTTGTTTTCTCAAGATCATAGCTAGTTTTTCTTGTGATCTCAAGATAACTAAAATTGTTTTCTCAGGATCATAACCAGTTTTTCTTGTGATCTCAAGATAACTAAAGTTGTTTTCTCAAGACCATAACCAGTTTTTCTTGTGATCTCAAGATAAAAGGTTGTTTTCTCAAGACCGTAACTAGTTTTTCTTGTGATCTCAAGATAACAAAAGTTGTTTTCTCAAGACCATAACTAGTTTTTCTTGTGATCTCAAGATAAAAGGTTGTTTTCTCAAGATCATAACTAGTTTTTTCTTGTGATCTCAAGATAACTAAAGTTGTTTTCTCAGGATCATAACTAGTTTTTCTTGTGATCTCAAGATAACTAAAGTTGTTTTCTCAAGATCATAACTAGTTTTTCTTGTGATCTCAAGATAACTAAAGTTGTTTTCTCAAGATCATAACTAGTTTTTCTTGTGATCTCAAGATAATGGAAGTTGTTTTCTCAAGATCATAACTAGTTTTTCTTGTGGTCTTAAGATAACGAAGGTTGCTTTCTTAAGACCATAGCTAGTTTTTCTTGTGATCTCAGGATGACAGCAGTTTTCTCAAGATCACAACTTTCATCATCCTGACATCACACGAGATATAAGTTGTGATGTACAGTAAACACTTTTTGAGTCCTGACTTCAAGATAACAGTCCAGAAAGTTATAACTCACTCCTGACCTCTCAGGACCTCCGTATGAATAGGTTGCTCAGTGCTTATGCATGTGTTATAAAGGTCCTATGCAGGCAGCCTTCAAAACGTGTGTTCTTGCTTTAATGACTGTGAAATAACATACATTGTTTACTTTATATATTTTATTTTTAAAACACCATAAACAGTGAACTAAACAGCTCCATAACTAATTAATTAATAATTAATGTTTTAAAAATATGTCTTTAATTGATATCTTGCTGCTAATGGTTTGCTAAGAGCTTTAAAAAAACATTATATTTATATTTTTATATATATATATATATATATATATATATATATATATATATATATATATATATATATATATAAATATAATGTTTTTTTAAAGCTCTTAGCAAACCATTAGCAGCATATATATATATATATATATATATATATATATATATATATATATATACTGTACATACACTAAACAACAATAACTCTTCTTTTAAACTAAGCTGGTCTTAAAGAATGGTGGCACATGGTATTTGACACTGTACACGGTAAATAGATATATATTCACCATTAACTGGCTGTTCCGCACCAAACCAGTAAACCCTGTTTAATACCAACCCTAAAATCTGCTGTTCTCTTCCCTCTTTTTCTGTTTCTTTTCTTATTCTTTATCCTTTTTCAGAAGCCTTTGGTAAGTGTCTCACTGAGTCCACAAAGTTGCCCACCGTCCCTGAAGCAGATGGCATTTTAAGAGCTTTTTAAAGTGCATGCCCTTCCCTCTCTCCTTTACCTGTTCTTTTCCCCCAGCCCTCCATCTTCCCTTCCCTGCCCCTCTAACTCTGTGTCTGTTTTCCTTATTTCTGTGGCAGCGATCCCTCGTTCAGGTGTTGTAGGTATCGTGTGCTCTCAGACACACACATGTCGTATATTCGGATGGATGGAAAAATAAAGGAAGGGAAAAGTCCCGCACGCTTTAGCCAGGCACTTTAGAGGAGCGCTCCGAGTTTCTTGTGGCTGTGGACTGGTGGACACACCCTGGGTCCCCGCTGACCACATGCCACCAAGTGCTCACTTCACTCATGGCTGAACTTACTCGCTCACAACAACACATCCATCTTCCTCAGATAGGCGGACTGACTCTGCGAGCTGAGAAACTGAGCCTTTCCGTTTCTCGCTTGAAGGAGCTGGCCAGGGAAAAATTAGACCATATATAGGCGACTTGTTCGCCGTCTGAGGTTCAGTTCTGCTCTGGAGCTACAAGGCTAATGTAGAAGTTTGGAAAATTAGGTTTCCTCCACCGCTGGTTAGATAAAGAATTCAAGATCTCTGCATTTAACAGATCCATGCAGTGAAACACTCACATATACACACACACTAGTGAACACAGACACTAGGGGGCAGTGAGCACACTGGCCCAGAGTGGTGGGCAGCCCTACCACAGCGCCCGGGGACCAGTCAGGGGTTAGGTGCTTTGCTCAAGGGCACTTCCTAACCTCCAGCCCACGACTGCCCCAAAACATAACAGCATCTCAACCAAACACATAAGCAAATCTGATATGATGTCTGTTATGAAGTCTGTAATGAAGGGTGTTATGAAGTCTGTTATGAAGTCTGTTATGAAGGGTGTTATGAAGGGTGTTATGAAGTCTGTTATGAAGGATGTTATGAAGTCTGTTATGAAGTCTGTTATGAAGTCTGTTATGAAGGGTGTTATGAAGTCTGTTATGAAGTCTGTTATGAAGGGTGTTATGAAGTCTGTTATGAAGGGTGTTATGAAGTCTGTTATGAAGTCTGTAATGAAAGGTGTTATGAAGTCTGTTATGAAGTCTGTTATGAAGTCTGTTATGAAGTCTGTTATGAAGGGTGTTATGAAGGGTGTTATGAAGTCTGTTATGAAGTCTGTTATGAAGTCTGTTATGAAGTCTGTTATGAAGTCTGTTATGAAGGGTGTTATGAAGGATGTTATGAAGGATGTTATGAAGTCTGTTATGAAGTCTGTTATGAAGGGTGTTATGAAGTCTGTTATGAAGTCTGTAATGAAAGGTGTTATGAAGTCTGTTATGAAGTCTGTTATGAAGGGTGTTATGAAGGGTGTTATGAAGTCTGTTATGAAGTCTGTTATGAAGGGTGTTATGAAGTCTGTTATGAAGGGTGTTATGAAGTCTGTTATGAAGGGTCTTATGAAGTCTGTTATGAAGGGTGTTATGAAGTCTGTAATGAAAGGTGTTATGAAGTATATATATACATACATGTAAGGGGTATAAGAAAATATTGAAATATCGAATATCGGGATATTGTGTTTGGTGATACTGTATCGATTCTCAAAACCACAGTGTCCATACACAGATTCCTGGCAGACAGTGAATCATTGTGTTGAGTTTAAACATCTGACCACTAGATGGCAGTGATGTAATCCATTTTCAGCTCCAACATTAACAAGTAGCACAAGGGCGCAATGCTATTGTAAGCATTGATAAACCTGTTCATATATTGGTGTGTTTTAATAGTAGGATTTGAAAAATCACAGTATATCACTTTGCTTGTAGTATTGCAATATATCATGATATATTAAATCGTGACCGTTGTATCCTGATGTGTATTGTATGGCCAGGTTCTTGCCAATACACAGCCCTAGTATTTACCCTATATAGATAGATATATTTAGCATATGTTCAGCAGCTGACGACCTCTGAAATAGTTTGAAATAAATTTGCATTTACTTCCATTAAAAGTACAGCAACTTGTTTTTCTTTATAGACAGTCACAATATCCTGCGCAGTCAAGCTGCTTATGAGCAGCTCCATTAGCCTCATAGCTCCAGTGCTCAGAGCTCAAAGTCTGGTCTAAACCTTAGACCCAGACTATCTGTAGTATGTGCTCGGCGTGGGAGTGAAACTTTGCAGGGTCTAAAACTTGTTTTTGAACAAAAAAGCCCAGCGTGCTCATCCTGCAAAGTAGATCAAGCCGTGCGGAGTGCAGACGGGGGGGTCAGTCCTCGCTGTTTGCTTTAGGAGCCTCTCATTTCTACCAGGGCGTTTTGTCTGTTGGTCAGGGGGCCTCGTCTCACAGCCTGAGGGATTTAAGATGATGAGAAAAAGGCCTGCAACAGCACCCCCAATCCAGCAGCTATGATTTCCAGCCAAGCTGCTCAGCTTCCTCGTCTCCACTTTTAATCTCTGCTCCGAAAAAAACAGAGGAGAGAGATATTGTGTCTCTTTCTCTCTGGAGGGGAGAAAAAGGATCCTCTTTTTATACTTTCTTTTTTTTTTTTCTTCCTTCGGAGCCAGGTGGAGTCTCAATAAGTGATCTATGGAGCTTGTCCCGGTGCAGACAACCTCCAGCACCCCTCCTACACACGAAAATATGAAGCCAGAAGCTCGAGAGAAAGCCGTAAGAAAGGAGGAGGAAGACGAATGGAAATGCCTCCGCCATGGTTTGCACTTACTGTGCGGTCTGCTCGTGGCT
Source organism: Megaleporinus macrocephalus (assembly GCA_021613375.1). Classification (NCBI taxonomy): domain Eukaryota; kingdom Metazoa; phylum Chordata; class Actinopteri; order Characiformes; family Anostomidae; genus Megaleporinus; species Megaleporinus macrocephalus. The sequence continues at coordinate 38,217,036 of CM038721.1, read as the reverse complement.
CCAATTGGCATTCCTGCAGGTTTCTCTCTCCGGTCGTGGTCAGATCTCGCCCAGAACCTGCCTGTTTGATTGATGGGCGAGCCGGCCTTTACTGCTGATCTGCGCTGCTTCTTGTGAAAGGGTTCAACGCGCTCGCCATAAAAGCTCCGTACAGCTTGTAACAGTGTTGCAACATGCAGAGCTATGATTTGACCAGTTGGTCAGTAGTTGGACTACTTTTCTCATGCAGTGCTTGCATCCTAACTATCCACCGCAGCCCGGAGATAGATGGCTTCACCTTTTGAGCCTTGGTTCTTTATGAACTGCAGGAGTTTTTCTTCAGCTGGGCTCATTAGGATCTGCACCTGCATTTCTAGAACACCCTAATGGGAAAACGTCTGTTCTAACAAAAACCCTGTGCCACAAGTTTTCTATATACGAGGTGCCCCCACATTGTGCCGACGTTGTGGGCTCCTTTGTCAGTCTGTAATAGACCTCCCATGTTGTGTCGTCACTCCAGATATATAGTCAACGTCATGCAGCGCAACTGCTGTTTCCTGTACTCAGAAAGATGCTTCAGACCCAGTAGGCTTCACCGAGCATGCAGTTTTCCTCTGAATGTCATTGGATTAGAGGTCGACCGATATGGGTTTTTCTATAGCCGATGCCGATACCGGTGTTTAGAGGTCCGGGGCAGACGATGGCCGATATGTGCTGCCGATTTTTAGAGCTGATATCTAGAAGTTTTCTGCTTTATTTGCAGCTAAAATGACACACTATTAATAACAAGTTTCAAGTTTCAAGTTTCAAGTTTATTTGTCATTTGCACATCATGTCAGGACATAACATGCATTGAAATGCTTGGGGTGAGACTCAGATAAACTCTACAGCAGGGCAGCATTATAATGTAAAACAGTGCAAACACACAATAAATAGACAATATTAAAGTAAAAATAAGCTAAAAATATACATATAGTTATACTGAAATATATAAAGGACTATACAATACACAAGATATATACATAGGATATACAGGAGGGTCATCTGTGAAAAATGTTGCATAGGCAGGTTCTAAGTAGATATATTCATTAAAGTGACTTAGTGATATTGTCCATAGCAGCGATATCAGAATAAATAATATAAAGTGTAACAATGTGCAGTGGTCGAGTGAACGGTATTGGGGTCTTTCAGCCTCACAGTTTGTTCAGGAGCCTGACAGCCTGAGGGTAGAAGCTGTTCAGTAGGCGGGTTGTTCTGGCCTGGATGCTGCGGAATCTCCTGCCTGATGGCAGTATGGTGAACAGGCAGTATGGTAACAAGAAGAACTCAACATCATTTATTAAACACTGACTTAACAAGAAAAAAGAAATATTTTTATCTGCCCCCCAAAATTACAGTACGACCACACTACTACTGAAAGAGAGTAACACATCGCTTCATACCCAAAACTAACAAGTTATTAAGAAGTACATTGAAAGATACTCTCACACAGTCAACATGTTTACTGCAGTTACAGAGAGAGACTCACTGGATGCTCTGGTTTTTATTACATTATAGTAAAAGTGAGGTTCTTTAAGGAGGATGAGGCACTCGGAGAGAGAACTAGAGAGAGAGAGATAACACTGATATGCTGTAATGACTCTCTTTACTCTCTCTTTAGTTGTGTTTAGCTCGAGTGCTGGAATCTGAGTAATATCTGGGAAGCTCTGGCTGCTCCGGAGAGACTCGCTGTGTAGCGATAACCTATGAATGTGTGTATTACACTAGAGCAGTTAGCTTTAGCCCCGGAGCTAAGAAGTAAAACATACGCTCTGGTTCACGCCTCATTAAAACATCATTGTCGCTATTAATTATTCATTTTTACTTTTTGGGCAAACAGTTCCAAAGGTTTCGGCCTGGGGTCCTTCACATGCGGCGGCAGCAGCAAGTTTCACCGCACCAATAACATGGGGCGGATGTGCCTGACTTTTAATCGGCGCTGCAAAACGCTGATATCGGCCAATATATATAAAAAAAAAAGCCAAATATTGGCCGACCGATATATCGGACGATCTCTACATTGGAGGCTGTTAAGGAAAAGCATGGTCACCAGCTGATACATATTAATCACTGCAGTAATTGTCCAATCAAAGCTCCTAAATATTTGCTTATTTAAATTCATGAATCAGGCCAGGCAGATATATAAGTGTTAAACTTAAGATTAAGTCATAATAAGCCTACATACATGCAACGTCATATCAGTACGAATAAGTGTTGGCTTGCTTGTAGTAAGTATCCATTAATATCTATAATCTGATTTGCTTAAAGACCTCGTAATCTGGAGATAGCAGCAACATTTAAATAGGACATTTATATTTCCTGATATGGGCGTGACTACAGACTCACACAACACTTCTGAAGCCTATGCAACAAAGTGTGCCTGCATCTTAAGTGTCCCTGATTAAATTCAAGTTTGCTGTAGCTAATAAAGTAGCTGAGCTAATAAAAAGGCACTGGCTCCTAAAGTCTTTATTCCAGTAGCTGTGGAGAGCCATAGAGCGCGCTGTTTGCCCAGCCCCTTGCTCCCGAAGAGCGGACCTCAAGAGGGAGCCGGAGAGGGAGGGGCGGAGGAGGGGCATTGACATTTCCCCCTACTCCTGCTCTGGACCCCAGGCTCTCTCTGGCCTTGTCAGGCACCGCAGATTAACTAGCACTGCAGAAGGAGGGCTTATGTGTTTTATCATTTAATAAAGCTCCATCAGCGCTCCTCTCAGGCCCACCCTGGCTTTACTCTCTCGCCCTGTGCAAACAGTCAGTCATGTTTCATGGCTAGCGCACGCACTGAGACTCGCTGGTCACTTTTAGAGAGCCGGCAAACAAGCGCGGTCGTTATAAGTCTGCTGGGCTGATGAGTCAGTCTCAAGGTGCTTCAGTCTAAAAATAAAACATTGGATTATAATTAATTCTCATAATATACACGTTCCACAATTCACATGTCCAACTAAGCTGGATGCGTCGCTTTCACTGTTTATATTCTGCTGCCGGTAATTGGTTTATGGTAACGCCTGAGATTTCGTGACGCATCCGATCCGTTCCCAAAGAATGGTAATTGAATTAGTTTGCGAGGACAGGAATGTTTAGCCCTGAACGCGGGGCTCGGCTATAGTGAGTGAATGAAACGCCTCAATGGAAGCGTTGGAAAGGTCACTGTGGCCTTGCCTGGGCTAAACACATGGCCCTGAGCCCAGTCTGAGTCGTGGCCATGCAGATGGACAGAGACTGCGGCCAGATTGTTGTTCAGCCCCCACCCCCCGCTACCCCCACCACCACACAAATCCCCCACTCCCTCCCTCCTCTGTGCGGGGTTTTTTTCCCGATGTTTGAGTAAATGACAGCACAATGCCCTCTAACATTCCAGAGGGCACAGCCGGAATAGCCAGGCCAGTACGGCTCTGTGCAGTCCCTGCGAGTTCTCAGCAGTGAGAGTATCTGTCTTTCGTTGGAGGGATAGGAGAGAATTCCGCAGTGGTTTGTTTTGTTTTGTTTTTTTGGGGGTTTTTTTTCTGTGAGATTGCCAACAGCTAAAGCTAATCACACTAATGTAGCTTCTATCAGCGCTGGAGGGAAATTCTTCCATCAGCGTGACTCTCTTGTAAATATTTCACTTTCTGCTTGTTTTCTGACCCTTAGAAGTCGCAGTTATTGCCTCCGATAACAAAGCGCTTGTTATTAATTCATGCTCAGTGGAGCTTACGTAAACTTTCAAATAAGCTTTTAATCCACTCAGTTTATAAAAGGTGTTACGAGCTTTCCTTTATACGACACCATAGAACATTGAGGAACCTCAGGATATATATATATATATATATATATATATATATATATATATATATATATATATATATATATATATATATATATTTACTTCATCTGGCAGGACACGGCCAGAGAAGAACCTTGGATGGTTCTTTTATGAAGCATATGAGTATGAAGATCCTCTTCTAAGCCAAATAATGAGATTAAATGCCAATCAAAGCCAAGAACCCAATAGAAAATATTTTGTTATGATATGAATTTAAAGGAAAGTCATTGTTGGATGGAGAGTCATCGTTTTTTGTGATTTCTTTACATCAAAAGAAGCAATAAAAGCAAGAAATACAATCTCAGATCTGTTAATAAAGAAGTAACTTAGATGTGTATCTCGTTATCTCATTAATTATTTTATCACCTTCGAATAGAAACGCAAAACATAAGTAGCTGCTCGACTTCTGAGGGTCACTAACCTGAACCCAAGCTGAATTTGTACAGTCTCCACCTCTTTGATGCCCCCTTCTCCCCTGTCTTTTTGCATTTCCCCTCCCACCCCCTTTTTAGTCACCAGGTGATAACCCCACCTACTGAAACCTGTGTTTATTAACCTTTTAACCAAACCTCTAACCTTAGCCTAACCACAACCTAACCTCAGCTAACCTTAACCCGAACCTTAACTCTTACCAGAAGAATAATAAACAGCTTAACTCTGCAGCCTTTTGAAGCCCTTAACTCTAACCAAGACTCTGACTCTAACCAAGACTCTAACTCTAACGGTTCCCTTAACCTTCTCTTCCCTCCCCGATTCCTTAAAGCTTATAATACATGCATTTAAAACAAACTTCACCGTTAAAATGTTTTACCTGCTTATCGAAGACACTGCTATGAGGTCCGAAACACTTCTTGACCGGTAGACCCACTCCTTCATTATTCAGCACGGCGGGTCCCGTGTTCTTGTGAAAGCGAAGGTGCATTAGGAATTCTCCATGAAGTCCGACTCCCAGCGCAGGACACTGCCAAAGAACACAACTGGACACACAGCCAAGACACACACACACACATATATATATATAAAAATAAATGAGTCAAAAGTCTCAGGGCACTCTTTGATTTCAGAAACAAAAGGGAAAATGATACATCTGAATAACCCAGCCAGTAATGGGTGAGGGGGGGGGCTATCTTTTATATCTCCTTATGTCCCGAACAGTGCAAAGTCCCTGCTGCTGAACACAAACTGAAAGCACATGTTGTTCAATGTGGTTGTTGTTGCAACTGTCTGTGTTGATAACGTTTGAACCACAAGAGATATTGCAAATCTGATTGCATCAGTCGATTTCTGAGACAATTCTGGTCTTCTTTGATCTGCTACACAATCACCAAATATATAGGCCCCCTCACCCGTTACTTGCTGGGGTATTCGGATGCATCATTTTCCCTTTCCTTTCTGAAATGAAAGGGTGTCCTGAGACTTTTGACTCACACTGTTTGTGTGTGTATATATATATATAATCAGGAGCCTCTTTTAGGGATCTCTTATCACCCATACAAATGACTGTAAAAAGGCAATTCAGATACATAAGCATGAGCGGGTCTATAAAGCAGTGAGTCGAGAAGCAGGCAAAGCATCCTTCACAGTAGAGTGATGACCTCCCCGACGCTGACGGACAAAGGAGCTTTCTGTATTCCCGGCAGGTGCAGAACAGGCATTCTGTATTAGTGAATAGCTTTGTAATCGGCACTTTCGATCTATAACCATCAGGCCGAATTTTCCTGAGGAATATATAACTGAGGCTTGTGAATCGAGGCAGAAGGAGTCCTCTCTAAGGTCTGGATTTAGAGTCTAGAGCAGGACTGGGCGATATAACCAAAGATTGTATTACAATATATGTAAGCACATCATTCCATGTCAATCATTGTCACCGGTTTTGCTTAGGATAATATAAAACTTGTATATAATATAAAAAATGTTTTAAATCTTCAAAGATTTTTCTACTAATCCTAAATTATTAGGGAGTTTTATTATAGGAGTGGTTGGGGGCAGTTAAATAAGTCAGAGATGGTTCAATCACTTTACTGAAGACTGTGTCATCTGAAATAGACCACTAAGTTTCCAGACAGTGAACATAAAAAGATAAAAAAAAGCTTTAGACTAACCTGGACACGATGCACATGAGACAGTAAAGTTGGTCTCTTATTCAGATTTTCCATTCCACCTTAAATGGTGCAGCAGTTCATGTGTCTGTATGAAGTGTAATTATTGGTCCAATTAAAGACGAATAGAAAACCAAATAAAAATCTGCAGAATTCAAAGCCAGCCTCATCAGACAGAGGAGAGAAGATGGTAACGGTAACATCTATTTGTTTATAAAAATAAGATATAGTCTTGATTTTATTTTGATCAATTATTCCTCTTAAAGGGAACCCCGGCTGGTAACACTTGTAAGCCTTAATATGGTGTAATGACTCTAAATTGTTAAGACACATTGTAAATAATCAGAAAAGTATCAGATTTATTTATAAATTAACACTTTTATTCTAAATATTTAACATATAGACGTTATTACTGACGCGCAATGCCTGCTGGGTAGACGAGGTCAGATGGTTTCAGGTCTGAACTGGACTGTGGTGTGAAGGAGTGAATGTTAGTTACTAACCTAGCTTAAAGAAAACCATGTACATTGTGTTGTTGATGTTGTTTCAGTGAAAGGCAGTGTGAAGACTGATATTAGTCTAAACAGCTTCACAAACATAAACAAGGAGAATAGTTAGTGAAGCAGCGTGTGGACCAACACAGCTACCCAAAGACCCCCACTCTGCTCTCCTCACTTCAGTCTGGATGAGTTTGAGTGGTTCAGTAGACCACCACTGGTGAGAGACTTGACGGAGGCTGTTGGTTTTAAGCGTAGACTAAAACACAATGCAGCGCCACAGTTTCTCCAAACAGGAAGTCCAGAAGCTCCAGATTATGGAGAACCACGAGAAGAACCGTGAACATGAACATGCGCTGGATTCTCTCCTGAGAACGTTTAGCGTTAGCGTCAGCTGCTTCTCCTCGTTTGTGGATCCTGAAGGTGAAAGTCCAGTCTTAGTAGTGAACATACTACTTCACTAATAAAGGAGTGTGAAGCTCAGAGACACTCCCGTTCAGTGTATCGAGCTGTTTACTGAGCGTGAATGTTTCCTGCTAGAAAGCGGAGCTCCTTTAACAGACACTCTCCTTCTCCGTCAACACCAACACACAGCTTCACAACAACTCCAGCACTGTGTCACTCTCTCCTCCACCCTCTCTGTTCACCATTTACACTAACGTGGTGTGTGATGTCACCGCTGATGTCAGAAATGTTGTGTTCTAGCTCAAACTGTAAAGACTGAACAGTAGCATGTTTAGTAGCTAGCTGTGCTCAAGCGTGACGGCCGGTTACTGCAACCATTTGACGTCACTACCCGCTGATCACGTCAGTAGATACAACAATGGAGACCAACGTGCAGCGGATTTTACACAAAATCTAATAAATCTGATACTTTTAGTGATTTTTTATTAAGTGTCTTAATAATTTAGAGTCTTTACACCATATTAAGGCTTACAAGTGTTACCAGCCGGGGTTCCCTTTAATGTTTATCTTGGTTAAAAAATGGTTATCATTAAATATTAGACCTTCCAGAAGTTCTATGCACTTAAATAGTTTTATGTGTTTCCATAGCGACACCTTTACTAGAAAGTAAGATTTTAAATGCAGGTCAAAAGAACCAAACTTATTTTTATTTTCATGTATTGATTATGAAGTTTGCGTAAAGACTAAAGAGCAGCAGACATTATCAAATAATTCTAAAAAATAACAACAACAGACATGGTTTTGTTCTGACAGCTGCCGTGTTCCAGTGAAGCATCAAAAATTTAAAATATTCCATAATTAGATTTTTGGTTGTGTCGCCCATTGCTAGGAAAAACAGAGACAGCCCAACAGAGATCCGGTTCATGATTTCAGTATCTCGGGTCTATTATTTGATACTGTTAGTGTTTTATCAACCAGGCTTCCTCTGAAGGCAGTTCCTCCTCAGCCTCAGCTGCTGCCTCTAAGGCTAAGCTGTCCATAAGCTATCACCGCCACCGCACATGTTGTTCGTCTTGCCCGTTTCTGGCGTCACTCGTAAAGACCTGCTTTCCATCAGCCGGTCAACTGGCGAGGAGAGGCTTAGTCATCCCGCTGATGCCGTCACACTCTGCCTCCACGCGGTCACTTCTCATTTAAAACGGAGATGGAGATAATACACACATCAGAATCTCGAGCTGTCTCACGCCTAGTGTCCGCTTAACGTGCCGAGAGAGTCTGAGATAAGGGAGGAACTTAGAGAGAGCGAGCGTGCGAGCCTCAGTTAGACAAAGCTCCTAGTCCGGCTGTGGGAGGTCTGTAAACCTCAGCTCTGCTATTAGTCTCTACCAGTATAAAAGCCAGACGCACTGGTAATAACAATAACTGTTGTGTTTCATTGTATCTGTCTTTCCAGTTGGTACCCCAATCAGAGGTAAGATACTAATACCTAAACATAACCTAATTTAATCACAGACTAACTCAGCTTTCTCCTCTTTTTCCGAAACAACAACCAGCTCTTTTTCTTCTCCTCCCAGTTAACAGACATGTTTTATGTGTTGGTGTCCGTGTTTGTGTGTGTGCACTGGAAAAAAAGGAGTGCACTGAGTTTACTGGGTTGAAATCTAGAAACTGGAGAGCGTTCCTGCAGCGGATCTTGAGCAAGATTAACAGAAGCAGCCCACGTATCTCTGTCTATCTGTAAATTAAATATTTGGTTGTTTCAGAGTGATGCAGGCGGAGGCGGTGGGCTTGTTACAGGCTGACGGGCGATTAGCGGTAATGGAGTATCAGTGGAAGACTAATGTAAACACACCTTATTTAATAGAATTCTGCGTTTGAGCCAGATGAGCTTTTTAAACATATACATACAAATAGTTATTAGTGCGAAGAGGCTGGCGAGTGTGAGTAATGTCACTTTTACAACACGTCTGCACAATCAAACTCAAATATGATTGGCTGAGCAGATATCTGTAGTACGTTGTAATGAATCTGTGCGTACGTTATCCATATAATACAATAGTTTTGAATTTGTATGTAGGATGTGGGCATCTCTTGTTGGTTACTTTGAAAAGATTAGACCTTTTTTACACCTGGTCACTTCGTGTGTGTAGTATCTGGACTGTAGTCTGGACTGTAGTCTGGACTGTAGGTATGTGGGGTAGCAGTGCTGTCCATATTGTTATTAAACATTACGACCCATCTGATCCCCAAACATACGTCCTCTATGATTATCTTCCTTATTTGTTCTGGGAGGGGTTTTAGTTGTGCTGGGAGAGGTTTTAGTTATACTGGGAGAGGTTTTAGTTATACTGGGAGGGCTTGTAGTTGTTCTTGGAAGGGGTTTTGGTTGTACTGGGAGAGGTTTTAGTTATACTGGGAGAGGTTTTAGTTATACTGGGAGGGCTTGTAGTTGTTCTTGGAAGGGGTTTTGGTTGTACTGGGAGAGGTTTTAGTTATACTGGGAGAGGTTTTAGTTATACTGGGAGGGCTTGTAGTTGTTCTTGGAAGGGGTTTTGGTTGTACTGGGAGAGGTTTCGTTGTGCTGGGAAGGGTTTGGTTCTACTGGGAGGGGTTTTATCTGTTCTTGAAAGGGGTTTTGGTTGTACTGGGAGAGGTTTGGTTGCGCTGGGAGGGGTTTGGTTGTACTGGGAGGGGTTTTATCTATTCTTGGAAGGGTTTTGGATGTGCTGGGTGAGGTTTACTTGTACTGGGAGGGCTTGTAGTTGTTCTTGGAAGGGGTTTTGGTTGTGCTGATAGGGTTTAAGTTGTACTGGAAGGGTTTTTTAACTGTTCTTGAAAGGAGTTTTGGTTGTGCTGGGTGAGGTTTAGCTGTACTGGGAGCGCTTGTAGTTGTTTGTGGAAGCGTTTTTGGCTGTTCTGGGAGAGGTTTGGTTGCGCTGGGAGGGGTTTGGTTGTACTGGGAGGGTTTTTATCTATTCTTGGAAGGGTTTTGGTTGTGCTGGGTGAGGTTTATTTGTACTGGGAGCGCTTGTAGTTGTTTGTGGAAGCGTTTTTGGCTGTTCTGGGAGAGGTTTGGTTGTGCTGGGAGGGGTTTGGTTGTACTGGGAGGGGTTTAAGCTGTTCTTGGAAGGGGTTTTGGTTGTGCCGGGTGGGGTTTAGCTGTACTGGGAGCGCTCGTAGTTGTTCGTGGAAGGAGTTTTAGTTGTACTTGGTGGGGTTTTTGATGCACATGGGGAGAGGGTTTGTTTTACTGGTAGGGGTTTTATTGTACTGGGAGAGGTTTTATTGTGCTGGGAGAGGTTTTATTGTGCTGGGAGAGGTTTTATTGTACTGGGAGAGGTTATGTTTTACCACATTTGTATATGCTTTGTTCTTAATCACATACAATTCTGATACTCAAGGGATACGTAGTGACCAGGTGTGAACAGGTCTCTGTTGTAACAGCGTATTAAAACTATGAAATGTAAGACCTACGCACAGATCCGTAATCAGAAATGATGAACAAGACGCTTCAGCCCCAGATTGTTACGGGAATACGAGATGACCCTCACGTTATATATTAAAATCTGCTTAACTTCATGAAATATCCAGGTTTTCTCGTTAGATTGTCCCGCTGCTGTCCGTCATTTGCACACGCATACATATAACATCAACACAACCACAGTGAGTAAACAGTGAGTAAACTGAACAACAGAGCTGTGTTGACGTAATATATTGAATTAATTGAACCCAGTTAAACTCAGTGCATCACTTTCTTCAGTGTGTGTATGTTTTGTCTTTTATTTATTTATTAATTTATTTACTTATTCATTTTCAGTCATGTCCTTTGATGTCCATGTGTTTTGTATGTGTGTGTGCTTTTCTGTTTGTTCGTTCCTCAGTGTGTGAATTCTCCACTGATTGGGTGGATGACGAGGGTCCGACAGGCTGGGGCTGGTGTGTGTGTGTGCGTATGTGAGACATTTGCAGTGTTTGGAGATGGCGCTAATGAGCGTGTGTGGGCGTGTGTTGGTAAAGCGTCCAGCTCTGTCAGGTCTGATGTCCTTTCCCCTCTGCCCGGCCCACTGGCCACGCTATGTATGTTAATGTCCCTCTCTGCGGCCCGTAGCTGGCACACAGCACCGCGCCCAGTGTCGCTCGGACTCGCATAAATTACATTTGATCTTGTCCGGCGCGCGTTCCCAGCTCGGGAGAATGAGGAATACCATTAGAGCTCCGCCGTGCTTCCAAGATGTCCACTGGCACGCTGCCAGACAACCGTGTATACGCCTTTCCAAATGCCATAAAGTAAAGACAGCGCTAACTTGAGGAGATCTCCACTCGGGTGGGGTTCAGCACAGTGTCATTACCTCGCTGTTGTGGTGTTTCACTGCAACAAAGGTGGTGTTTTTTAAAATCAGTGGTTCTCAGTCTGGTCCTGCGAAGCTCATAATGTATACGAATGGAGCAGAAATGTGGGGGCTCTGAGGGGCCGGTTTGAGAAGCATGGTTTTAAATCATGTTTATAGGGCTGCACCATATGCCCATTTTAGTCATGTTACCATTTTAGTCACATACTGGGACACGGATCAGCCATTTCCATTGGTTAAAAACTATGAATGCTGGTCAATACAGCAAACGCTTGGCAATGTATGGTGCAGCCCTAGTGTTACATCTAATGAACTGATATTTCTTTTTCAGAGGAAGCAGGTAGGTGTACATTCTCTCACTTTACCTTTTACTATAAGTAGGAGGAGCCTAAAAATAAATTGACACGGTTTTCATTTTATTCCATTATACCTCATATATATATATATATATATATATATATATATATATATATATATATATACATACATACAGCAGTTGCCCTTTACATTGGAAGAATAGGCCATCAGAAATGGGCCAGAATGACTTAATAATGATAAAATATAGATGTTATAATAAATATCAATATGCTTTGGTATCTCAGTATGATGTTTTATGATACTGTATCAATACTCCAACACAGTTTTGGTTCTTAAGAATTTGCATGCAAAGATTGGCGCCGAACAGCGATTCCTTTAGTGCTGGCAAGTTCTAATTAATCTTCAGCCATTAGACTCTACCACTCCAACATAAACAAGCAGTGCTAGGAGTCATACATCGGAGCCCACATACTTCCATGAGTCCTTTATGTTGGCACGTTGGCAATACATCCACTAGAGGGCAGTCCAAAGTCCAAAGTTTTAGAAAAACAGCAAACTTCATGATGGTGGATGGCAGCTTTGTTGATGCTGGTGGTCTTTGAGGCCATCAAATGCTTTGCGACGTGTGGACAGGGATTCTTTTAACTTATATTGCCAATCAGACTTGATCAGACCCTCGATAAACATCATACTTGAGGTATTGGCTACGCTACCACCACTATTATATCATAATGTATTAAATCTTAAGGTGTTACGCCAACACATAGCTCTACTCTGCAGTGCCACCTACAGTTCAGTCATGTTTCTGAGGTAGGTGGTTGTAGTGTTAGTCTAGTCTAGCCCTAGGACTCTGGTATAGCATGGTGTGACTACCCAGGTGGTGAACTGAACCATGGTCTGCCAAAGCGACTGTGATACCATCTATGCAATAACCAATAGCATACAACGACATCCTACATATACAGCCCTGTTTCCTAATAGCGTTGCAGGACGCACAGCCTCTTTATTCCAGAGCAGCCAGCACCAGCATCCCTAATGCCTGGCAGAAAGCAGCACATAAATCATATTGTTGCTCACAAAAACGAAAGTGACTTATGAACTCTGTATTTGCATAATGGGATTAGCCTGCCATAAAGGGGATTTCGCCCAGGGCAGACAGTCCAGACTGCAGACCCAGGCTAAGAGAGACTTTCTGGGGCAGGGAGGAGGGTGGCGTGGCAGCCACTTCAGCTGGAGCTCCAGCATGGTGCACAAGCAATACTGAGGAGACTTCAAAGGGCGGTGCAGGGACACACCTTTTTAAAGCTGTACGCCGCATCAGCTGAGCTGTTTACTGAGTTTGGTTGAGGGTAGACTGTAGCAGGAAGCCAACTCTGTACTGGAAGGTCATTTTCCCAAAATGCAACACATTGTATGTGTTTACTGACACATTATACTGTTGGTTTTAGGCAAAGTGGATTGGCCAGTCTGGATGAGAGAGGCTGGTAGTCCCAGTTCATATATTTTTTATATATATATAGCTTAGCTAGGACAGTCTTTCTATGTAATAATGAATTATAATAATAAGTATTTTGCTACAAATCCAACAAAGAAGCTGCTGGTATTCTGTTTGGAATTTCTTGGAGCTTGGATGCAACTTCTGAGGCTAAACTAAACAGAAACATATCTCTGTAGACAACATCCATGTTCATAAAAACTAGTATTACTAGACTGGAAGCTAAAATAACGTCATGATTCATAAGGCCATCATTGTTTGGCAGCAGGGAGAAGTGCAGTCATAAGAAGTCTTTAGAAAACACTGAGTGGACCTCTGTGCATGGCCTATGTTCTCCCCCCCCCTTGTTATAGAGCAGTTATTGTCTGTAGGGCTAGTATCTCTTTAATGCTGTGGGTAACAGTGACGGTGATGGTGATGCTGCCCTGCCTGTAGCCCCCATGCGTCCGTATGTCTGTCTAAGCAGCCTGACGTAGCGCGGAGGCTGCGGTACACATCACTGCGGAGTTTATGAGAACGTTACAAGCCAACAGATGGAACATGACAACAGTTGCGTTGCGTGGTCTCACGCTGCTGCTGTCGCATTTAATGACCTTGGCACCGTGCGTGCCTGTGTGCGCTGTATGCGTACTCATTTGTGTGTGTATGTGTGTTTGTTTGCTTACATTCTGAGGACTAAAAACAGGGCTGAAGTACAGGACCTGACTGTACAGCTCCATGTGGAGCAGCCAGCCAAGCCTTTACTTTCAGTTTCTGAGAATTAGATTAGTGTTAGAACACCAACACACACACACACACACACACACACACACACACACACACACACACACACACACACACACACACACACACATATATTCAGGACGTTATTATCAGTAGGTGTTTATGCATACAGTTCATAAAATTGTTATATTATTCTATCGTCGCTGTCTAAAGAAAAGCAAGTGTTCAAAATTGGAGCTTTACATGAGAGGATAAGAAATTGTCCTTCAATGCAAAACAGTGTAATGTTTTCCAAAAAGTTTTGGAGCATTTCTATTGGTCCACACAATGTAAGCATTAGCTGGTGCGTCCAAATAATGTTGAAAATAAACATGGTTTTCTTCGGACAGTGACTATATCTACACCTGGCTTCACTGATCAGTAAGTCTTCTGCTAACTAGTTCTCAAGGTTTCTGATTATTTTCAATGCATTGATTATTATTTGTATTCAGAGGTCATAGGTGATATGGCATGGTCTGCTTTTTGCGTCCATTATTTCCACTCCCGCAAAAAATAATAAATAAATACAAGACATCAAATTATTCAACAATATCTTTGTGAAACAGTTTTCAGCGTATCCATATAAAATTCATGTAATTTTCTTTTTGACTCCAAAAACATAGATATCAAAACATGTATTCAGTTATATAAAACTCTAAATATATGAATTCGTCGTGGTTTTGTATAGGAAAACTTTTGAATTAAAGCCTGTGTTGGCAAATAAGGCCAATTTAAAAATATTGCATTTCCTTAAATGTCAGGCAACCAAAAACAAAATGACTTACCTTCCTTTTATGAAAGACAGGCCAGGATATTGCGTCATGACGACGCCAGGTGATCCTCATGGTGCAAAGCAAAGGTCAGTAGCCCCTTTTGGGGAAAAAAATTGATTTTTGAGTGAATACATTGGTTCAGTTGACCTCGTCTGGTGGTGCAACCTCCCCAGGAAAACATGACATGTTACTAAATCAGTGTTTCTTTTATAAACTTAGGTTTTTTAAGGTTCCTATGAGTATTTGAGTAAATGGATGTTTAATTAGAAATTTGAAGTTAAGCTGCACAACCAGTAAGTCATATGGTCCAACTAGACCAAAGTGTGTGTGTATATATACATGTGTGTGTATGTATACATTTATTTTAGCTCAGAAGTACATTGAGGGCAACCCTCTTTTTCAATGTAGCCGAGCATTTACATGAACAAGGTTTGACATGAAAATAGAAACAAAATCTAATCATTATAAATTAAAATAACTGAGAAGAGAGTAGCTAATATACATTAAACGAAAATAAAAAAAACAGTGAATATAAAAATAGAAATAATAATAATACTAAAAATGGATAAAAGTTAAGATTTAATTAGTAAGAAATTAAGATAAAAAGAGGGTAAGAGAAAAACCAAGATATAATAATAATAATAGTAATAATAATAATAATAATAATAATAATAATAATAATGATATTAATACAAATAAAACAAAATAAAAATAAAATAATACAGAAGTAATTAATTAAGAAATATAATAAAAGAAATAAAATAATAAAGAAAAATAAAGCAAGACATAAAAAATAAGAAAAAAGTAAGATTAAGTAAAACAGGTACAGGCTGTCTGAAGGTGATTAGATAATAAAAATCAAAAGTTTATAATGATTAACATCCGCTTTTAAGGTGGAATTGTTGAATAATAAGCAGGTCCTGTGTTGAGGCTCGTCACTACATGGAGGATTTGTGATGATATAAAAGGGGAGAAGAGAGAAGATGGATAGGATAAGAGGGAGAGGAGAGGGAAGGTTAGAGGGAGGAGCAGGAGGAGAAGAGGAGAGGTGATGGAGGAGAGAGAAACGAGAGAAGGAGCGCTAGGGGTGAGGAACATTCCGGCCTTCTTCCTCTCAGCCTAATCAGTTCCGCCTATGCGAGAAAAAAACAGCTGTGCAGTCGATCCTGCAAAACAAATCAATCACAGGCTGCCAGCGTCCGCTAATTGAATTACACAAATGGGAGTGGAGGTGCAGAGCTGCGTGTGTGAGAGGGATATAGGTTGGTTGCTTCTGGCTTGGAGCAGTTACTGGAATTAATCAAGTATGTCATCATCCAGCCCCACCCACCCAACACACACACACACACACCCCTCCACAGTGCTGTGCAAACATCAGTGACCACCCTTCATTAATTTAATCTCCAGTCAAAGCTGCCATTGAGGACAACTTGCTTGTTTTCCTGATATTTCTGAGGAGATTAGATATCAGACAATGCAAGATAAGCCAGAGAAAATACAACTCCTAACAACCACCTGTAACACCTGGTAGGCACCAAAACTATCCCCATCAGATAAACAACACTCTCTCCTCTTTTTGAGGAGAACATCAAGCTCCACCTTCAGATCTGAGAACATCCACAGATGTTTCTGTCCATCCTTCCACTGTGAGAAACCACCGCAGCACTATGGGTTGGAAAGGATGTGCAGATGTTCGAGAAGCTCCTCACTGAGAAAAGGAGATACAGACACATCCAACAAAGAAACTGCTGCAGTCCACTGTTCTGAGAACAGAAGACCCCAGAGTCCAGAACCTCAACATCACTGCATGTGTTTGGGGTTATCTGGATAGTGAGACGCAGAAGCAGCTTCTAAGACTGATCTTTTAAGGTGTGGCTGCAGATTTCTTTGAAGAACTGAACGTGAGTCTCCTGAAATAAGTGGAAGCTGTAATAAAGGTGAAGAGTGGACTCAAGAAATACTGAAGAATGTGGGCTTGTGTTTAGTGTTTGGGGTTCTGAGTGAATAACTTGTGGCTATATTGGCTGGATATTCAAACAT
>CM038721.1:38017978-38195478 GCA_021613375.1 Megaleporinus macrocephalus | reverse complement strand
CACACTCGAACGCGCAGACTCGCCCACCTGAAGGCCCACCTGCTCGCGGCAGGTCAACATGCTATTCTGGATGCGGCTCCCTGACGGGCGGCGGGTGATTAGAGGTGTGGCGGTAACAGGCAGGTGAAGACTGCAGCCGCTCGGCTGAGCTTCTCGCAGACGTGTGTCCTTTGAGTGTGAACGGGTGCAAATAGGCGTGCGAGAACACAGCGTGAGCTCTTCAACACGGCGGCTGCACAATACGTCCAGTTCTAATCGCGGTTCTGATGTCACCGCCTTTACTGTCCTGTGAGCAACCACAGCTCCAGATGAGCTTCTGCTAAACCAGATGTTCATGTAATCCATCCATCCATCCATTATCTGCAACTTTATACTGCTAGTCGGGGTCACGGGGGGGCTGGAGCCAATCCCAGCGTAACATTCATGTGTTTGAACTGTGGGAGGAAACCGGAGTACCTGGAGGAACCCACTCAAGCATGGGGAGAACATACACACTTCACACAGAACCACCCAGACTGTGAGGTGTTCTATAATAGAAGGTATGGTTCTGTAGAGAACCATGAACCATGTATTGCTGGGTATTGTTACCATGCCAGGATTATACCAATGGACAACCATATATATATATATATATATATATATATATATATATATATATATATATATATATATATATATATATATATATATATATAAGTTGATGAATAAACCAATAGAAATGATCCAGAATTGCCTAGAATTGCTTATACAAGACATTCTCCATCAGTCTAAAGAACTATTTCACCCTTTGAAGAGCCATTTAGGCATGAAATGGTTTTATATAGAACTCTTGTCTTGACTAAAGAACTCTTGAAGAACCATCTTTTTAAAGACTTGGTAAGAAGCGAGTAGGCGTCTTTGCAACAGACACAACATTGACGTATTTCATTGTTTCATGAAACCAGTGATTGTGCTGGAACTTCCTGAGATTTAGAACTTTCCTCCAGCTCCTCATGGTTGCCTGTCAAGAAGGTCCTGTCAGGTTGTGTGAACCAGAGCAGCGGTGGTCCTGAAGCTCTCTGATGGGGCATCAGTCTCGCAGCTGGTTGGAAATAATTCATGCTTTGAGACTGACGTGTTGAGCAGAGCTGCAGCTCAGTACAGCACGCTGGATATGAACTAATGACCATTCAGTAAACAGCCTGGCCTTGACCTCCTGATCCCCCCCGGACCTTTCCACAAACCGCTGCTTGAATGCAGTAGAGCTGTATGATTCCAAGCTGTATGATCTATAAGGTGTCTAGTTTGAGTTTGGGTGGTCAGTTTGAGTGGTCTAGAAATCTAGAACAACTTATCCATATCTGCAACATATATATATATATATATTTGTGCGTAAATGTATCTATGGCTTACTAATAAGCATTTCTATTCAATTGGATGATCTACACACACAGAAAGTCTAGCATTGTTGGTAAGTTTGGTTTGGTCTACTGTACTGTGGTGCCATGGCGTCTGGCAGTGTGCTTACAACTTTAAACAAAAAACAAAGACCATCCAAACTGTAAATCTGCTTTTAGTTTAAGTGTATAACTAGCCCTTAGCAAATTTGGCTACTGCTAAAACCCCTCTACTCCAGACAACTTTGGGTTACAAGATCTTACTATGAATTTTACAGTGTTAGATCGCATCAAAGAGGTTAGGGTTAGGGTTGATTTGATTTGATTATATATATATATATATATATATATATATATAATGTATATATATGTATCTCGTTTCATATATATATGAAAATCTCCAAAATGACTTTCACTGGAATCACTTTCAATGGAAGTCAATAGAACCAGCTTATACAAGCTTATCCAAGGGGTTCTATTGGTCCTTTCATCATGAAATGTTTGTCACAATGTAAACGGCAGCCGCTGCATTTAGAAAAATGTAGAAAAATAGAAACTGACACTTTTTTTGTTATTATTGAACAGCGACGACAATGAAAACAGAATTTTTTTCATGCCATTTCGGAGCATTTCTATTGGTCCGTTGATCGTGGACTTTTCACACAATGTAAACAGCAGCTGCTGCATTCAAATGATGTAGAAAAGTAAACATAAACAAAACCTGAGAGACGTGTTCTTCTTTGAACAACAACAATAAGTAATACATAGATGCATCTCTCCGCCTCTGAATGAGGCGACTGTATGGTTACATCAGTTGCTTTTACCCATGAACAGGGCTTTAAGAAATTGATGATGATAGTTCCATTAAAAGACTGTGGCAGCCTTGTCACTTTGGTTTCTCATCACTTCTCTCTCTCTCTCTCTCTCTCTCTCTTGCTCTCTTTTGGGGTGTGTCCTCCTTGCAGGTGCCCTGCAGATAGAGAACACGGAGGAGACGGATCAGGGGAAGTACGAGTGTGTGGCGTCTAACGTGGAAGGCGTCCGCTACTCTTCCCCTGCCAACCTGTATGTGCGAGGTAGGGAGCAACCTGGTCTCGGAGCCCAGCTAACAGCACCGAAAACGGTTCTAAGCCCAGTTCCAGTGTGCCGAGGGTGCCTTAACATGCTGGATAACTCCAACAAAATGAAAATAAATAAAAAAAAATAGGCTGTTGTGATAGAAAACAGTCTGGCCTTGTGTGCCCCTCCAGCTCTAGAGTGCTTTAAACATCAGGAATTGGGATTTTAGACACTCAGAATAATTTTTCTTCTCAGAGTAATTCGTACTTGAGAGTTTCGTGGGCCACAAGGCCTGTTGGATGGGTATTTTCTCTTAACAAGTTTTTCCAGGTACGAGAGGATGATGGTAAGTCCTGTGATTTTGATTGGCTGAAAACGATTCCCGCTCCATATGGTAAGCTCAAGGTGAACAGGTAACAATGAATGTGAATGTGTATTTGAAAGAGCGCTCCAGAGAAACTGTGTATAAATGTTGACACGTTCTTCATTTCGCATCAAATTAAAGCAGCTCAGCATGAAAATAAACAGATGCAGGAAAAGGAAACAGTGGGCTATGAAGGAATATCTGATACTGTTATCGCTATAAGGACAAGCATGGTTCTTAGCATTAACACAAAGAGGAGACGAACGCCTGGCGAGATGATTTTAATAAACGGAGGCTGTCGCCTTTTTCACATGTAATATTTATTGTGTGCATATAAAAAAAAGAAGAGTTTGTTCCCACTGTGTACCAAATAACTTTGTCTCCCATAAATAATTCAGAGGCCTCTTACATTAAAAAATAGGTCAGAGTTCTGTCTTTCTGTTATTATAGTTATTATTCCGCCTGTACGAGAAGCCTTGTGTAATACTGCCTGCTTCTTAAGTCTGAGAGCACGTAGTGCAGTAACTGCACTGAGAACGTCTGTGTTCTAGACAGCTGCTGCTAGCAGATCAGACCAGCTTCATGAATTTCCATCATAGAGGCTGTTATCAGGTTCTAAAAGCCTTGAAAGCTGATCAGATGTTAAGAAATAAAGGTGCCCGAAGGGTCTTTAGAGCAGTGCCGTAGAAGAACCGCCTCTGTTTCCTTAAGAATCCTGTTAGTGGGTGGTTCTTTAGAGCCGGTGTGTTCCTCTGAGAACCTTCACATTGTACAGTAAGGGTCTATTCATGCGAATGGTTCTCCGAAGCAGTGGTCCATAACTGGGGCTAGATGTGGTTTGAGATGTACGTGTGAAGAACCCACAAATCATGTCATGGTTGTGTGAAGTTGTCCAAATTACAAAAATGATACATACCAATTTATGGGTTCTTCAGAGAACCTTTACAAGATGTGGAGATTATTTCATTCCAGGCCCCCAGATGAACCAGAAGAACATGATTCTGAAGAGTGGTTTGAGAAGATGCAAGAGTGAAGAACCTATTTAAAGTGTAATGGAAGTCTAAGTCATGTAAACGTTCTGTGAAGAGCCCATAAATTGGTATGGAACCTTTTTACTATGTCAAGACAGTGAATTTGCTAAAATGGTTCTCTAAAGCAGTGGTTCTCAAACCGGTCTTCAGAGCCCCAGTGTTCTGTTCTGCCTGGAGGACCAGTTTGAGAAACGTTATGATTTGTGAGTGCAAATAACTTTTTGAGGTATAAAGAATCTCTACGTCATGTCAACGGTCTATGAAGAGCCCATAAATTGATATGGAACCTTTTCATAATGTGAAGACAGCTGATTTGCAAAATTGGTTCTCTAAAGCATTTGTTCTCAAACGGGTCCATCTGTAGGCCCCTGAGGAACAGTTAGAGAACCATTGTGAGTGTAAAGAATATAAAACTTCTCTACGTCATGTAATGGTTCTATGAATAACCCTTTTATTGGTAGCCTCTTTATTATCTGACTTAAATCTGATTTATAAAAATTGTAAATACCAGTTTATGGGTTCTTCATAGAACCTTTACATGATGTGAAGATTTATTCATTTAAATACCCCAGAACCAAAAGCCCAAGTACTTGAGGACTGGTTTGAGAACCATCATGAGATTTAAGTGTGAGGAACCTTTAAAGAATCTCTACATCATGTAAAGGTTCCATGAAGTGCCCTTAAATACATAAAGAACTTTTACACAATGTGCAGGTTCCTGAATACCTTAAAAGGCTTTTTCATGCTCACACATCTGATTTACAAAATGGTTCTCTAAAGCAGTCTAGGGGCCATAAGAACCACTGCTTTAAAGAGTCACTGTGAGCATGAAGAACCTTGTCCTAAATCCTCTTGGAAGAAACCTTTAAATGCTGAAGCCTGATCCCAACTACCAACACAAAGAACACAGAGGACCAGTTCAAGAACCAATGCTACTGAGAGCCATTGTGAGATGTGAGTGTGTAGAACCTCCACGTCATGTATAAGTTCCAGGAAGAACCCTTAAATTGGTTTACATGAAGGTTCTTAACACTGACATCTCATTCGCTAAAAATGTCTCCAAAGATAGGATGAGGATGAGGACCACTGTGAGAAGAACTGCTTTGGAGGACCACTGTGAGATTTAAGTATGAAGAACCTTTTTGGTGTTTAAAGAACCCCATGTTATGTGAAGATTCTTCCTTTAAAATGCTCCTCACACAGTGAAGCCAAAATGTGGCCCAGTCTGAAAGGTCCTGTGGACTGGTTTGGGAACAACTGCTTTGGAGAACCACTGTGAGATTAAAGTGTGAGGAACATTACATTTAAAGAAACCCCATGTTATATAAAGGTTCTGCTAGAAACCTTCAAAAATGTTCTTTACACAGCTGGTCTTCAGGGCCCCCCAAAAACAGAAAGCCAAATTGTGACCCAGTCTGGGGAGGCCCTTTTGGACTGGTTTGAGAACAACTGCTTTGGAGAACCATAGTAAGAGTGAAGAACCTTTTTTAACATTGAAAGAATGCCGTGAAGAACTCTAGAACCTGTACAGCAAGTGAAGGCATTTAATAAAGTTTACAAACCTCTTCAGACACACCTCCAGTTCCTCAGCGGTTCTTCTACGGCATCGCTCCAAGAACGCTCTGCGGCACCTGAGTTTGAGAGTGTAGATCCTGCAGTAGACAGACATGAACAGAACCAGAACTCATGAACAGAACCAGAACTCATGCTTGTCGGTACTCTGGTACACGTACTGCATTGAAAATGTATCATGTGTCTCCTTTGGGTTTGTTTTCAAAGCTTGATTCTGATATCGACTGTATTCAAATATGTTTTGAGTTCTAGACTGTTCTGCATTTGAAATTAACAGCTACAATGCGAAGCCTTGCATTCATTGGTGACCCGGTGGTCCGAACGAGACCCTTAAGGAAATCTAAATCAGAACGTTCAGATCCAGTGTCATTGTAGCTGCTAAATTTTGAGGAGTCATGCTTTTTCTTCTCGTGCCGTTTGGTTTGTTGTTTTCTTTGAGTTGTTTCATTGGTTTCTCTTGTTTTTTTGTTTTTCTTTTCTCTTCGTTCTTCCGTTCCTTCAGTTCAAGCAAACGGGCCACCATGGGAGCTTTGGTTTTCTTAGGTGGCTAAAGACGCTGTGGTTATTTTTTTTCCCCCCATTGTTCTAACGTGCTGAAACTGACCCCAGCGGACAAACGCTGCCTCCTAGCAGGCGGCGGAGCCAAAGCCGGGGTGTGAATCCTGTTCATTCTGAGTCAAAACAGGTTCGAAAGGCGACAGGCGAGCTTGTGACTAACTGGGAGTAGACGTAAACAAAAAAAAAATAAAAATAATTTAAAAAAGGGCTAAAACAAAAGCAGAGATAATGCAGCAGCTTAAAGCCTTGAGGTGGCCTTTTTTACTCTCTCTGTGTTTCCCCTATTTTTCTCTTCTCCTCATGTCATTGTGTTCTGCATCAACCCCTTTACATCCCTCAGAGCTTCGAGAAGGTTGGTGTGTTTTTTCTTTTTTACTTTTTTTACCCACATTTAAAGACGAAAAGCAAGATGTTTTACATTTTTGAGACTATATGTGAATATTTACTGGAGGGCTCATTAGCAGAATGAGCGCAAACTAAAACATAAGCCTGCTAAATAGTCAGATTTTAATTTATTTGCTAAAAAAAAAATGAAAGAAAAGAAAAAGATTAGAAAGTAGAAGTGATAGCAACCCGCTAAGGTCGGGCTTATTTGTTTATTTAGTTTAGTTTTTTTTTTTTTTTTAATATATGAGTTTGCATTGTGGGGCCTTTTCTCGTTTGCATCTTTTGGTATTGCTTCTGCTAAAAGAAAAACAAAGGAATAATAAAAAAAAAAAGCTTGATTGCATTTGTTGTCATGAAAAATAACATGCATGCTGGGAGAATGTAACTACGCTTGCATGCCTGGAATGGAACTCTTTCTTTTCCGCACTGTGTTCCTGTGACTTGTGTTTTCCTCTCTCTCTTTCTCTCTCTACCTCCTTCTCCTGTTTTCCAACATCTCCTCCACCATAATTAAGCCCTTTTGTGGTCTCTCCTGTAGCTAGTTACTTTGTATCGTAGTGTTATTTGTTGTGTGCCTTTGTTTTGTACTGTTCTTCTCCCATTTCTGTTGGAATTTCCTGTTTTGTTAGATGTGGTACGTATTTCTGTGCAGCTTTCTGTATTTCCAACATAGACTTACTGCAGCAACCCAAAAAAATAAATAAATAAATGAAAAAAGCCAAACAGAAAACAACCAAGTGGGTGTACAGCCAGTGTTCCTGCCATCTCAATACAAAGCTAATGTGGCAAACAAAACCTGATTGGGCTTTATTGGTTCCTGTGGCATTTTGCTCACAGCTAATTCTTCACGGTGTCACCGGGATCAGCGCTGAATATAATGATCTCTGCATTCCAAACGGTCCCTCGGAGAGCGCGCGAGGCTTGGCATTTCTCGCTGGCGGCAAACTAGACACGGAACGTTTTGTTGACTGACTGCCACTTGTCCTTTCTGGAGTCAGCCGGCTCAATCAAACCAGGATTTATCATTCGCTGGATCCCCTCAGCCCCGGCGCCTGTCTGAATTGCTTTACAGCTTGATGATTTGCGTGATTAAGCAACCTAAATTAGCCCCCCCCCTCAAAAAAGAAATAAATAAATAAATTTTAAAAAGCTGGTGGCTTGTTCGACTTCTCTGCGTCCTAATCCTGATGCCAAATTAATCGGGGGCCCAATTCCAGCTCAGTCCACTGGTGCCTGCATCGGTTAAATTGACTGCCCGCGTCACGTCGGCCTATCGGTTTCAAGCTTTACGCATTAAAAGTAATGGGCCACGTGTGCTGGGCTCCAGCTCGTCAGCCCTGGTCCTGGAGCGGGGGCCCGATTCTGGATTACATCACCAGAGCTAAGCAAACGTTCACCGCTATACAGGTATTTTTCTTTCTAGTGCGCTGGGATCGCTTAGAACCTTTCCATGTTCTCCCGCAGGAGGTACCGGGGTATCTCACGCGGGAATTCTTTTACGCTTCAAGGGGAATGACGAGGCACAGTCCCAGCCCCACGGCTGCGGTGCTAAACCATACCAGCCATCTCATAACGTCTGCGCTGAAACAGAATGGCCTGTTGAATAATTCACCGGCGGAGGAAGACATGGTGGCGTTATGGGGAGCAGAGCCGCCGCGCGTGAGCCGCCATGCTGGCCCCAAGCAGGAGTTAGCAGGAGTATAAATACTGAAGCGCCCAGAGCTGCGACTCCGTCTCCCAAGACTTGGCATTTAGTGACAGGACTTCTGTTTCTCATATCCAGTCATTTCCGTCACAAACGTTAACCAGTGCTGGGTCTAGCGCCCAAGGTTGAACCTGCTACAGGCCTGAGCTGAAGAGAGCTGATAGGCCAGAAGAAGTCACTCTCTCTCTTTCCCAGCATTCAAGCCAAACAAGCTAGCCAAAATTAGCTGTGAAGCTACAGTGACGCAAATGCATAGTAATCCCCTCTTTCAGCTTTGATTCACCAGAACTGAGCCCGCCCGTGGTCACCTTGTGCCCAGCTAATGAGCGAAGTTACAATTCTTCCCCGCTCAATGAGGTCGCTAATCTCTTCTTGCGCTCTGACAATGTAGCTTTCACTCTGCTGGGCGTAGACTAATGCAGTAATAACGGAAATTAGTAACAAATTATGTCATTAATAGACTTTAGGCCTCCTCTTTGTGGGGAATTGCAGAATATCATGATGGGATATGGAGAATTTGCCTCCGTCGCGATGCTGGAAGACTGTGCTGTGCTGAGCTGTGCTACACTGTGATGTCTGTATGCTAACTGTATGCGCATGCGTATGCACGCCTGCTCGTCTCCAGCATGACTTGACTTGCATGTGCTTGCATGCGTCACGGTGCATTTTGGGCATGCGAACGAACGAAACAACAGCAAGCTAGATTACACCCTGCTCTCCGGTGGGCCGAATCTGAGGCTGCGCCGAGCTCCTAGCTTCAGAACTGATTTTGACCTCTCGTCAGCCCGAAGGTCAAGCCGCGATTCCAAATCCAATTCCCACTCGAACGCGGCGCCGTGCATGCGGCCGCTCTGCTGTCGTGGAAGGGAAAGCCGTGTGTTTCTCTGAAGTAATGCAGTCTCAGACTCCTCGTATTGGCCGTAATCAGATCAACCGGCGGCAGATGTTTGGCGGTTTTGTTCCCGTAATAACTTCCATTACTGGTGCTGATTCCTCTGAGCCCCCACTGAGACTGCTTACCGCCGCAGCAGCGCAGGTGTGTGCTAATGTGGGCGACCCCTGCGGTCCGTATGGTAATGCCCAGCGCACCCCCCCCCCCCCTCCCAACCCCTCGTCCCCGAGTGGAATGGAACCTTGTAACCCAGACGCCGAGCAAGGTGTAATCTCAGCTTCGACGTGGCACTAAGGGCTGCCCATTATTTTCGGCTTCCTTCATTTTGGGGCTGGACAGACCGTCGGCAGATGGTGTCCACCTTCGAAACGGTCTGGCGCCTCCCTTCTTGTCGTCCCTTGTCCAAAAAAACCCCCCCCAAAAAAAACATTTTTTTTTTATAAAAGAGTTTTGCCGTTCCATCTTTTGACTGGCCTTCACCTCGTCCACTCCAAAAATCCCTTGATTTGTCTCATCTCACCACAACGGGGCTTGAAACGAGGTTTGGACTTGGCACCTGTAAGACATATATACATGTTGTTGTTTATTTTTTATTTATTTTTTATTTTTTGGTGCTTCCATTGGTCGAACTCTATTGGTCGGGCCTGCTGGGCTCCTGGTCTTAGTGAATGAGGAGTGTGTCCGATCAGTTGGGATGTAACGTCGGGGCGCTCCAGTGCACATCAAACGATAGCGCGTTAGCCGTGTGACCGCATGTCAGGGCTCAGATAAGGCGCGAAACTGTTCTCTATTTCATGCAGCACTACTTCAAAGCCAGACAAGCCTGATGGATCGATAGGCTAGGATACAAATGTTGACATGTAATTGAAGACTTTAGACTCACTTAGAGTTTCCCCTTTTACTCCACGCCGGACGGATAAAGTGTTTTGAGACATTGTTGTCGTCGCTTTGAAGTCAGAGAGATTTTCACAGCGTGTTAAGACGGGTTGGTGGATCTACATTGTGACCCCAGTGATGTAAAATAGGCCGAAGTACATCTTTTATTCATTTCTCTTTTTTTTTTGTCCAATTAATATGGCCATACTCTTAAAAGCTCCTATAGAAGTTCCTATATGGTTCCTTGGCTTGGATGTATAGTTGGAAGAAGGAAGATAAGCTTTTAGTTTAGAGCCTTGCCATATGTGAATGTTCTACATCAGTGGTTCCTTAAAGAGATATTGAATGGAAAGGGTGTTTTTCCACTGCACTGTTCCGTCGTTCCAGTACAGATGGTTCTAGTTTTAGGGTTTGTAGTTGTGGCTCCAGGTTGGTTGAGGGCTTAATGATGCTCAGTAGCCTCTTTTCCACCTCATGGTATCGATTTAAGTTCACTTTTTTTGGTTTTCCTAAGGCAAACCTTCTTTACGCCAGAACCTCCTTTACATCAGAGCCTCTTTTACATCACAGCCTTCTTTACGTCACACTACTTTCATGTGGTATCGCTGTGACGGACAGCTGTGTCATACCAAAAAAAAAAGCGGCTAATGATGCTCACTAACGGTTAAAGCCAACAATTTAGCAAACTCTATAAACTTCTAGGTATCTCATCACAGCAGAACATATACTGGAACAGATTGTTAATGATGTATCTACTGCTATATTTAGAATTTGATGCTTTGTAAAGATTTTGGTGACATGAGCTAGTTAGCATCAGAATCAAAGCTTTAGCTCATGTTTGCACACTTAAGATTTGTTAGATTCTACATATGATTTTGTGTAACTGTAGACATTTGTGTGCGAATGCGAACAAAACAGTACTCTTACAGTATTTTTTACTCTTACAACCTAGCATAGCTAGGAAGCTAAGCTAACTAAGTAAGTAAGCTAATTAGTGAAATTTGGTGCTTAGCGTGACATGCAGTGACCAAAACACCATTACTTTTGGCTGGTCAGTGCTTACTTTGTTAAATATGCAGTGGAAAAACAGCCTAAAGGGTTCTGCTGTAGCTAATGTCTTCAAATTTGGACCTTAGATCCAGTTTTCGGTCCTGGATTTTGTAAACTGACCTGAATGGCCACCAGAAATGACCAATTTCAGGACCTCAGTCTGGATTCCAGGTCTGGATATGAAGATTTTTTAGCTTTTAGTTCTGAATATATGCTAAAAATTAAAATTGAATCAGTTCTGTTGCTGCTGATGTGTATTTTTCTAATTTAGCACTGATTCCTGATCCGCATTAGCACCAGCTGACCGTACCCCCCCGGCCCGGGCAAGCTTGTACGACTAGCAGTTATACTGGTTGTGATTAGTGTTGTATTGAAAAGGTGAAAGGTTGCAGCCCTCATTCACTCAACTACCAAAGCTCATGGTCCATTAGCCGATCGCCAAGCCGGACAGACGAACTGAAATATGCACTCCGCCTTGAATTAGCACGCTCGCTTGACCTCTGAACTTTCTAATATTTTTTTAATTGGTGCAGTTCAGTTCCATTCAGTTGCCACTCTTTACTCATCACTGTCGAATTTGTTATTTCTGTGATCAGTGGTCGAAGTCAGAGCCTTGAAGAACACACCTGCGCTGTAATATCTGTGTGTGCCTTGATTATTGTTATTTTTTTGTTATATATAAATATTTAAATATATTTTAGCACCATTTTCAATTGTGTGTGTGTGTGTGTCTGTGTTTCATTTAAAAATGTCGCTAAAGTTGCACTTGCACTAGTGTTGTTGGGGGTTGCATGCTTGGATGGGCCTGGGCAGTTATGACACTACCAGCACTGACCTGCTGGACAGTTTGGTTCCATATTGTATTCGTCCCTCATGCAGTCATAGCCATGCATGACCTCGTGACATACGGGCTGCCCTTTCACCTTTGTCAGACGTTGTTGTTGGATGTGCACTTTTTGGGGAGGTGGGGCTGCTTATAGATTCGTGATTACTTCCCTCATAAGACTAAATCAAGATGATTAATCAAGTGTTTCAGGCTGCTGACCTACAGGCAGATGTGAATTGTGATAGCCAGACTGTTAGTATAGCCTCATAGCTTCTGAGTACTTACCTTAATATCATCTCACATAGGATTAAGAAGTTTGCTGCTGATTTTTTTTTTTTAAGTCTAAATTTAAACTCTAAGTTTGCAGGAAAAGCAGATTCAGATTTCTTTACAGTGGAGGTGATGGGAACCAGGAGTCACCGTTTTTAAAAAGTCAAGTTAAGAGTGCGCAATATAACAATATTATATTAAACTCATGATAAATGATGACACAGTTTGAGTTAGTGCTGTTTAATTGGATTTAGTTTAATACCGGGTGTTGAAAATCATTATATAGTCATCATATCCTCGCTGTCCAAATAAAAACTTACATCTCTATTTTTGCTCATTTTTATTTTTTTTACATCATTCCAACACAACAGCTGCTCTTTACACTGTGTGAGAATTTCATGATGAATGGACCAATAGAAATGCTCCAAAATAGCTTGGGGAATTTTCTGGTTCCATTGACTTACATTAAAAGTGAATAAGGTTTTTGGCCTCTATTGTAAAGTTGCAATTTTGGAGATGTGTGTTTTTCTTTGGACAGCATTAATATTCATCATTTTTGCCAAAAAGGGATATATTTGTCTGTTCTAACTTATTAAACCTACTTGTTCTATGTGTCAAAAGCCTAAAAACATGGACTTGGTAACATTTCTTACCATATCGCCCACTCCTATGACCACTGAAGCTATTTATTTTTAGCTATTATATGCAATACTGATGATTATGGTTGAAAATCTAAATATAAGGTGCCCTTATTTTGTCTTGCATGTGCTCCTCCACCATAAATGCTTTCAAAATAATGTTCCAAGAACTTTAAGTCATGTTATTACTTCCTGCGTGGGATCTTTTAGAGGCATTAAGTTTCTCTGACATCTGGTTACCATCACCAACACTGTAAACTCAATACATTTCTCTGGTATACTGTATTTCACATCAGACTAAGCTGAATATTTAAATAAAATAATAGAAATTGTCTAATAATGCTTAACACAACACTGTATTCCAGATCAGTGCTGCTGTGGACGCAGTAGAAATGTGATTATCAATCATTGGAGACTAGAGAGGTCGTCCTCCACTTCGCTGAGACTTCACAGAGCACTCCCGTGAATATATCCACGCTTAATCATTACGCTTCTGCGTGAGAACGGGCTGCGGATTTGAGCCGAACGAAGAGCGTGAAGGTCGTGAGGGCGTTCTGTTCTGAGAAGTAATTATAAACAATGGTCGGGATCACAAATTATAATGACCCTGTTGAAAGATACGCACAAAGCATATGCAAGTAATCAGAATCAAACACGGCGAACCTTTTGTTTGTCCTTTTCTTTCGAGTTCGGATTTAATCAGCTGCATTGAAGTGGTGGAGATTGCCGTCATCGGCGAATCAGAATCCTTTATTCGTGCAGCAGAATTCCGAAAGCGGGGCAAACGCACAGTCCACAGAACAACAGTAGGACAGGTTAAATATGAGCAGTGGTTGGTGTATATACAGGATGTATAGGACGTGAGCATATAACATACTATTAATTATAATAAAGATATGTACGTCCACCAACGTGGACCATCCCGGTAGGTTCCTAGGCGCTCCCGTTCTCCTGGTCTCTTCAAGAACCCGTCAGAAGTCTAATCTCGGATTTCAAGCCCCTCTGTGGGAGAACTATTTTTTTCTTTTTCTTCGAGTCGGACCGGCTCTCCTCTGTGCCCTCCTCTTTTCCTCTTCTGCCCTCCCCCTTCCTTTTTCCCTCTTTCCCTCCCTCCCACCCTCTTGTTGTCCCTGTCGTGTCTCCAGCCCCAAGTAGATGTTCAAAAGTTCACCGCGGGTCTGTCCCGTCCCTTCTGTCCGCTGTCCCGCTGCTGGACCCTTGTTCTGCCGTGTGTCCCGTCTCCACCTGTTGTCTCTGTCCTTTCTGTGTCATTGTGGTTTTTTTTTTTCTTTCTTTTGCTTTTCTTTTCCTTTTTTTAACTAGCCCTAGCACCTCAACCTCCATGCTCCTCTCTCTCCCTCTCTCCCTCTCTCTTTCTCTCTCCTCCCTCACCTTTGAGACATGACCCCTCATTGGTATACAGTCCCCACAGCTCCCTTCACAAGAGGTTTTGTGCGTTCACTGCAGAGACCGAGGCAACTCCAGATTCAGCGCCACGTCCGACTGGCTGTAGATGGTGAAATGCTAGTTGCAGGTCATTCTGAGCTTGATGGGTGGTCGATTATATCAGTTATATAAGCACAGGAGAAAGCAAAGCCAAACTCAGTAGAGGGAGCTCCTTCCAGCAAATTTGCATCCTACTTAGGCGCACCGTAGGCAGCCTTGTCCCAGGACAGCAGATATCCAGAGAGCCACAATAAAAATAAGATCAAACAACATTAAACTTATCAGGATTGAGTGTTGTGCTAGCTTTCCAACCACACATGACCTTTATATTGTAGTTAACCGCCGATACAGAAGGAAAAAAACATGCTTTGCTTTTAATGTAAGTCATTTTGAGCCATTTGAGCCAATTTGGTCCATTCATCATGACTTTTACACACAATGTACACAACAATAGGCATTATTAAATTATGTCAATGACAAAAATGATGATACAGGGTTTTGTTCTGATGGCAGTGATATGCTTATCGTCCTTTACTATCAAATTTAGCCCCCTATTCATTGGTTTAAACTATTTTAGCTGTGTTTCAAAGAAAAATCACAGTCGTCTTTCATTACATGAGCAAAGTCTTAAGTAAGTTTTACACTAAACTCAGCATGGCGCTGCTTCTCCACGTAAAGCCAGCCTTAGATTACCTTCATCTACATATAGTGAGATACCTCCAACAGGATCGCTGCTCCAACGTTAGCCCTTGCATTGAAAACCGATCCTATCTTTTGATATTTCTCCACACGTTCGTCCAAGTCTTCCAAAAGCCAAGTCTTTAGCTGGCTTTAGATGGTGAAATGCTAGTTGCAGGTCATTCTGAGCTTGATGGGTGCTCGATTATATCAGTTATAAAAGCACAGGAGAAAGCAAAGCCAAACTCAGTAGAGGGAGCTCCTTCCAGCAAATTTGCATCCTACTTAGGCGCACCGTAGGCAGCCTTGTCCCAGGACAGCAGATATCCAGAGAGCCACAACGAAAATAAGATCAAACAATATTTAACTTATCAGAATTGAGTGTTGTGCCAGCTTTCCAACCACACATGACCTTTACATTTGAACCAATTTGGTCCATTCATCATGACGTTTACACACAATATACCCAACAAGTTTATCAAATATTATGTTATATTATCAAATTATGTCAATGAAAAAAATGATGATACACGGTAGTGATATGCTTGCCATCCTTTACTATCAAATTTAACCCCCTATTCATTGGTTTCAGCTATTTTAGCTGTTTCAAACAAGAAATCACTCTAGTCTTTCATTACATGAGCCAAGTCTTAAGTAGGTTTCACACTAAACTCAACGTGGCGCTGCTTCTCCACGTAAAGC
Organism: Megaleporinus macrocephalus; assembly: GCA_021613375.1. Classification (NCBI taxonomy): domain Eukaryota; kingdom Metazoa; phylum Chordata; class Actinopteri; order Characiformes; family Anostomidae; genus Megaleporinus; species Megaleporinus macrocephalus. The sequence goes on along the minus strand of CM038721.1, from coordinate 38,180,048 downwards.
CAGTCTTAGATTCCCTTCATCTACATATAGTGAGCATCACTGCTCCGACGTTAGCCTTTGATTATGACGCACCAATCCTATTTTTTGATATTTCTCCACACTTCCAAAAGCTAGCTGGACAGGTTATAAAAAAAAAAAAAGCTTGGCTGACCCCAAATATTCCTTTAAACCCCCCCCCCCCCACCCCCCCCCCCCCCCCCCCCCCCTCCTCTACTTCCTCTCCACGGCATCTTCACCCATCCCGAGTGTCATGTGTAGCTTTGGCAGCCTTTTGTGTGGTGGAGGTGCTCAACCGTTCCCATTGTAGAGTAGCGCACTCCCTTCCATGTACTCTTCCTTTCATTCCTCTATATATACGTTTTGTTTTTGAATCCTTGCGTTCGTAATTAACCCTTTCTTTGTATATGTGACAGCTAGTTGCAGTACATAGACTTTTGCTGTGCCTTCTAGCCGGGACTGCAATGTGACGACTCTGGTGTCACATTAGGTCCCACGGGCTGGAGAGATAACTGAAACTTTCTCAGCATCGAAGTGGGACCCCCACCCTTCGCTCTCTCTCTCTCTCTCTCTTTCTCTCTTGTGCGCGTTCTCTACTCCTTCCTCCTCTCCTCTCCTTCCTCCTCCTCCTCCTGTTCAGTCGTCTTTGTCTGGGCATGCTAGCGACCCTTCAGTTACATTCCTCTATGCATTCTTAGCTCAGATCTCTCTCTATCTGGTTTGTTTTCTTTCTCTTTCTTCCATTTACTCTGTTTCTTTTCCCCCCCTCTACCGATTTATGCATGATGTCTGTGAAAATGATAGCTGCATCTATCAATGGAACCGTGTCAGATTTTAAAGAGGCTTTGTCCAGTTGATTTACCCTCAATCACAAAAATCTGATTAAGGTTTCTCATCTTTAGTCGCAGGCTAGAGAGCTGATCTATACATCTATACACAGCCACATACGTTCTTCTTTTTTTTTTTTTCTCAAGTGCAGCCAGAGATTAGAGCTCGGCGCTACGTTTTTGATCTATTTACAGCAGGAGAGGCTTCTGCGAGCCGTCTCCTGCTGGCCTACACGGTGCGGAGCTGCGTGCCAGCGTAGCTCCCTTGTGTTCTACACTAATTCACTGCTCATGCGAGGGTTTGTTTACGTGCATCCACACAGAGGTTCAGATTTTAAAAGATGAGAAACTCATAATAGATTTTTGTGTAATTAAATGTGCTGTGATGGATCAGATCTTAGTCAATGGAACCTTGTTGCTATGAATTTGTTGCTTTAATGTCAATCTATATTGTCGGTGAAGCAGTTCTGTTAGTTTAGTTTTCCTTTATCCTTATTTTGGTTCCTCTAAGTTGACAGTTTCTTTACTTTCTACGAGTCTCACTCTTCTATGATTTGTTGTCCTCTCTTTAGACAACGTTTTTGCTCTAAAGAAGGACTCATTTTCATCGCCCTGTCTTGTCACCTCTCTTTCTTTCTCTCTCTCTCTCTCTCTCTCTCTCGTTTACCATCCTTTTCCGGATGCCCCCCCCCGCAGTCCGCAGAGTCCCCCCTCGTTTCTCCATCTTGCCCGCCAGTCATGAGGTCATGCCGGGCAGCAGCATAAACATCACCTGCGTGGCCGTGGGCTCCCCCATGCCCTACGTCAAGTGGATGCTCAACTCCGAGGACCTGACGCCGGAGGACGACATGCCGGTGGGACGGAACGTCCTGGAGCTCAACAACGTGCATGAGTCGGCCAACTACACCTGCGTGGCCATGAGCAGCCTGGGCATCATCGAGGCTGTGTCCCAAATCATCGTCAAATGTAAGAAGGCACTGAGTTTGGCTTTAATGCGGTTATGCTTCCATAATGGTACACGTGAACAGTTTTTAAGACATGCGTCTTCAGATATTGGCTTCATGTTGAGTAAGGACGCATGGTTGGGCCATAAAACGCAACAAAACTAAACATTGCAAGAGTAAAGCATATGTAGATAATGTCACCGTATATGAGGCAGCGGTGGTGTAGAGGTTAGTATGGTAGTGTAGTGGTTAGTATGGTGGTGTAGTGGTTAGTATGGTGGTGTAGTGGTTAGTATGGTGGTGTAGTGGTTAGTATGGTGGTGTAGTGGTTAGTATGGTGGTGTAGCGGTTAGTATGGTGGTGTAGTGGTTAGTATGGTGATGTAGTGGTTAGTACGGTGGTGTAGTGGTTATTATGGTGGTGTAGTGGTTAGTATGGTGGTGTAGTGGTTAGTAGGGTGGTGTAGTGGTCAGTATGGTGGTGTAGTGGTCAGTACGGTGGTGTAGTGGTTAGTATGGTGGTGTAGTGGTTAGTATGATGGTGTAGTAATCAGTACGGTGGTGTAGTGGTCAGTATGATGGTGTAGTGGTTAGTAGGGTGGTGTAGTGGTCAGTATGGTGGTGTAGTGGTCAGTACGGTGGTGTAGTGGTTAGTATGGTGGTGTAGTGGTTAGTATGGTGGTGTAGTGGTTATTATGGTGGTGTAGTGGTTAGTATGGTGGTGTAGTGGTTAGTATGGTGGTGTAGTGGTTAGTAGGGTGGTGTAGTGGTCAGTAGGGTGGTGTAGTGGTCAGTACGGTGGTGTAGTGGTTAGTATGGTGGTGTAGTGGTTAGTATGGTGGTGTAGTAGTCAGTATGATGGTGTAGTGGTCAGCACTGTCTCCTCACAGTAAGATGATCTGGGTTGGATTCCCGGTCCGGGTGGTTCTGTGTGGAGTGTGTATGTTCTCTCCGTGCTTGAGTGGGTTCCTCCGGGTACTCCGGTTTCCTCAATGGCTGATAATTTATACCGCTATTCTTTGATGCTGTTTACTTTAATGTGGAAGAGCGAGACATTCAGGCATCCCTTCGATTGGCTAAACCTCTGCATATAAATTGCTGCCTTCGGAATAATCTCCAAAGTTTTAACAGTCTTGACTTTGAATGGAACTTAATGGAACCAGACTTTAATTCCAGGTCATTCTGGAGCTGTGTCTGTTGCTCCATTCAATACAAAATTACGAAACGACAGAAATGTAGGTTTGAAAGTTTGTTCCGACTGCAGCAAACAAAATCTTTTTAATGCAGAATAATTCTAGTTCCATGTTCTACCTCTAAAATATCTGCATTGACCAAGATGTTCATGGAAAGTGTTAGATATTGGCCTCAGACCAACATTTTCATAGTGTCGCCACCTTACTTCTATTCGTTCTCTAATGAGGAACCCAGGGCCTGAAAAGAGGTTGCCATTTCAAAGGTCCTTCAAACATTCTATTAAAGAAAGTCAGTGTCACATTTAAATATATTACCAGACGACTGTGTTCACAGACTGGCACATGTAGAAGGGTGTGTTTGTGTGCTTGCCATGGAATTTGGTGGACTCCTGTGCATTGATTGTGCTGGTAAAGAAGTATTATCACCTTTTCCTTTCAGCGCTGCCCAAACCACCAGGTATTCCCATCGTTACCGAAACCACGGCAACCAGCATCACCATAACCTGGGACAGCGGCAACCCCGAGCCTGTTATGCATTATAATATCCAGTACCGCGCGAAGATTTCGGACAGCAAGTTTGAAACCATGGAGTCCATCGCCACCACTCGCTACAGCATCGGCGGCCTTTCCCCCAACACCGAGTACGAAATCCGCGTCTCCGCCGTCAACACCATCGGCCAGGGTCCTGCCAGCGAGCCGGTCGAAGCCAGAACAGGAGAACAGGCTCCCGCCAGCCCACCCCGGAACATCCAGGCCAGAATCATCTCCCACAGCACCATGATGGTACGGTGGGAGGAGCCGGAGGAGCCCAATGGCCAGATTAAGGGCTACCGAGTCTACTACACCATGGACCCTTCTCTGCCCATGAACATGTGGCAGATCCACAATGTACAGGACAGCATGATCACAACCATACAGAACCTGGTGACCTCAGAGACGTACACCATACGCGTGCTGGCCTTTACTTCAGTGGGAGACGGTCCGTTTTCAGATCCTATTCACGTCAAAGTGCTACAAGGAGGTTAGTACTCGAACAATATGTTTATATATGTTTATATATAGTCGAACAATATGTTTATATATGGACGTTATTCTGTCTATAACTTGTTCCTGTATGAAGCCACTGGTCACTCCATGGACGATGGAAAGTGGCCCAAACCTATTTAAGACCCCAAGATTCCTTCAATTCTCGTAATATCAATATCATGTGCAGAATAATTAATATGAAGGTCCATAATAGGCTAGGTATAGGCTAAATGCACTGTTCTTCTTGTGTTTTTGTTCTGATTTTGTCTCACACTCTCACACCGCCTCGCCTTTTAGTCCCCGGACAGCCGTCCAAGTTTCAGATCGGCGAGGTGTCCGATACCACCATCGAGCTGACCTGGGAGCCGGCGTTTGAGAAAGAGGGAATCATCAGTTATGAGCTGCGTTATAAAGAAGCCAGTCAAGGGAGCTTGGTACGTGCTCTAAATTCCCCAGCATCTGTCCAATACGCTCTCCTAAACCTGCCAGCATATTTTATTGGGGCCATTAGAATTACTGCTGAGCCAAAGCCATGCCAAAAACCTCAAACCAGGGCAGTGTTGTCCATTCTTTTCTACAAAGAGCTGGAGCTGACTGCAGGTTTTCATTCCAACCAACTGAAGGCAGGCCTGATCAGTTATTTGATGAAGGGGTATGTGGTATAATGGTACTTGAAGACAACAACATTTTGTTTTTATGCAGTGAGCTAAACAGGAAAGGCCTCATGACACATGAGAACGTTTTTATTCGTGTTCTTTGTATTCCCGGCATCATTGGGATCACTAGGGCTTTGAGCTGTTGATCTCCTCACTGTAGGCTAAAGCAAGACCTTAGATTGTAACACCACTGGAGAGCTCTGGCCAGACCCCTTTAGAATGAAAGATAGAGTAAAGTTGTGTTGTTGCCATTCATATACAACAACATCTATAAACAGTAACGCAATCATGACAGCAATTCATAATATTGTCCACCCCTAATCTGAGGTTAGATAAATAATATTCTCTAGAATATTGAGTTTTGTGTGCAGGAGGTATATCTGTATCAGTGGATATTGGCATTGGGATGATTTCAGCCCTCATCCTTGGACTTGGAAAGTCTGTCCCGTACAGATAATTGTGTTTGGCTGGGTTTGTTTTTGATTTGAGATGTTCTATAAACCTCACCCCACCCGATGGTGACCTGATGGTGATCTGTACAGTACTTTGTTACTATATGTGGACGATTCTCAGTCCAGCAGTGACACTGAGGTACAGCACTGCTGTATCTGATCTACTCACACTAGTACACAACACACTAACACACCACCACTATGTCTGCATCACTGCAATACTGAGAATGACCCACCTCCCTAATAGTATCTGCTCTGTGGTAGTCCTGTGGGGGTCCTGATCATTAAAGAACAGAGTAATAAAGTATACAGAGAATCAGATGAACTACAGTCTAAGTGGAGCTCCTGTATGGTCAGTGGAGCTGATACAGTGGACAGTGAGTGTAGGTCCTGTATGGTCAGTGGAGCTGATATAATGGACAGTGAGTGGAGAAACAGTGCAGTGGTTTCAGTCTTAGGGTTGATGGGTGTATCTTTTTGTGAACTTCATACTTGAGTATATCGTCGCTGTCCAATGAAAAATAAGTATTTCCAAAATTGCAATCAAACTTTACAGGGGAGACCAAAAACCTACTTAACTTTCAATGGAAGTCAATGGATCCAGAATGTTTCAGAGCTGTTTTGGAGCGCTTCTATTGGTCCATTCGTCAAGAAACTCTCTCACAATGTAAACAACCATTGGCGTGTTGAAACGATATAGAAAACTTAAAAATGGTGATCTCATCAAGGTGTTTATGGCACTGCTCTGAACTTGTTTAGCTTTATTTCTGAACACTGTTCTGTAAGATTACATTGTTTTTGATGAGCTGGCCATTAGGGAGGGGTGCCTCGGGGTGGGTGTTCATGGGTGGATACACAATCACCCCATCTTTTTTTGTTTTCTATATTGCAATGTACATTATTGCTTAAAATGTGGATTAAAAATTGAAATAAATAAATAATTGATCACAAAAAAAAAAATCATTGGACAGCAACAATATTTACATACATATTCCCTTCAGCCCGATTCATTTGTACCTCTTCCCCCACTTCACACGCTGTCCCCCCACAAACAGATAACGAAAACCTTCGGCCCGAGCTCCTCCTACGTGGTGGAAGGCCTGCGAGCGAACACGGAGTACCAGTTCTCTCTGGCCGCCGTGTCGAAGAAAGGCATCGGAGCCTTCACCAACGAAGTCACCCAGAAGACGTCGCAAGCCAGTACGTACTTCTTTAACCTTCTTCTCCGTTTCTCTGCTTTCGCAGGAACTCTGCCGCACTCTTTTGACCGATATGTGTCTGTAGGCGACGTGCCCAATGAGTCCCACAGGTCCCGAATCGGGGGTCTGCAAATGTCAAGAGTGTGTTAGCATCTCCCGGAACTAGATGTGTTTTGAGGACGTGAGAACTTTTGCCGCTGGGAGAGATGTGTTCTGACGAGAGCTTTGAAGCAGGTGGCCGGCCCAGCCTTTCAGGCGTTGGCTGCACTCGTACGAGTGGATGATTGAACGCGTGCGATGTGCAGAAGGTGTTTTTTCACCAGCCAAGTGTCTCAGAATAACTTTCTACTGTGCTGTAATCAAACGCATGCCAGCGCTCTACCTCTGTGCTCGTGATTGTTGTGTCCTGAATGTTATTACTGATGATTTCTTTCCCCGTAACGACAGACAGGCTGATTCTCAACGCGTGAAAAAACCTCAACGTCAATTTACACACCTCACGTGTCTGAGGGGTTTATGTATATGAGGGGAAATAAATGGGTGAATTGTTTAGTTTAATGGATTCTTCCCCCCCCTAGCGAGGGTGGGGGGGTTCACTGGCTGTCGCCCCGCACTCTTTTCCACCCCTCTTTTTCTTTCTAAGGGTTTTTATTATTATTATTATTATTATTATTATTATTTGTCCCCTCTTGGTTCCCCTCAGCCGCGATTTGTACTGTTCGAGATTTCCTAAATGTGAAACAAGCAAATCAATGCAGGCAGATTGATTGGAGGCGAGAGCTGCGCTGCCCCCCAACCCCCCTCCCTCGTCCCCACTGCTCTGTTTATATTTCTTATTCATTTGTCAACAGCGAGCGCACCTTTTTCCTCCCTCGCGACCGAAATGCACAAAATGTCATTGACTCCGGCGTCCGCCCCGGCTTTCCACCGCGTCCGCTCTCTCGCTGGGTAACACTGAAGGCCGCGCAGTCAGCGGCCGCCGGAGCCCCGCTGCCAGGCGGCCTGCGCTCCGGGAGGAGCCGTGAATTATTCAAACGCCGCAGCCTAAAAATACACACTCGCTCACCGACATCAGGATTTGGAGTAGATGCCCGAGCGATCAAATATTCACTGCTTGTGGGCACCTTCGAGATGTTATCCACTGTCTGCTGAGCTCCTGTGGACTCCAGATTTCAGTCCTGCTGCAGAACGTGCTGCTGCTGTGTCCTTATTTTCTTTTGGGTTTTTTGTATAAATGAAGCCAAATTTCAGTTATGTTGCCAGTTGTAATATTTTATACTCTTTAAAACAAGAAAAGCTTCAGTTTTGTAAAATCTGTGTAACTTTTTTCAATATTTAATTTTTTTTCTGTAGACATTCATGTTTTTTTTGCAGTTATGAATGTCTACTGTTTGTAGAGCAGAATTTGAGTAATGCGGCATTTTTTAAATATGTATGTGCTATTTTTCTTTCCTACAAGGCCGGTAGATTTGTTCAGCAGATTTTCAGTTATGTTGAAAAGTTATGGCCGTTTATGTTTCTTTGTGAATTTAAATGTCTGTAGTTGTGGATTTTCAAAGCGCTTACACAGTATTATATTACTGTTTTTCATTTTATGTACTATTTTAAAAAAACACAAATGTGTTGTTACAATTTTCTGCTTAATTTTTTATAGTTAATTGGAGTTTCTGTAGTTTCATGAGGTCAAATTTCAGTTATAGCACAAAATGTTTTTGGCTTTTATATAAATGTAAATGCTTACAAGTTTTTTTTATTACTGTGTGTGTGTATATATATATATATATATATATATATATATATATATATATATACACACACACACACACACGACCAGTCAAACGTTTTAGATTCACTTCCAGACAAACGTTTTAGATACACTACCAGACAAACGTTTTAGATACACTACCAGACAAACGTTTTAGATACACTACCAGTCAAACGTTTTAGATACACTACCAGACAAACGTTTTAGATACACTACCAGTCAAACGTTTTAGATACACTACCAGTCAAACGTTTTAGATACACTACCAGACAAACGTTTTAGATACACTACCAGTCAAACGTTTTAGATACACTACCAGCCAAACGTTTTAGATACACTACCAGACAAACGTTTTAGATACACTACCAGACAAACGTTTTAGTACACTACCAGTCAAACGTTTTAGTACACTACCAGACAAACGTTTTAGATACACTACCAGTCAAACGTTTTAGATACACTACCAGACAAACGTTTTAGATACACTACCAGTCAAACGTTTTAGATACACTACCAGACAAACGTTTTAGATACACTACCAGACAAACGTTTTAGATACACTACCAGTCAAACGTTTTAGATACACTACCAGTCAAACGTTTTAGTACACTACCAGTCAAACGTTTTAGATACACTACCAGCCAAACGTTTTAGATACACTACCAGCCAAACGTTTTAGATACACTACCAGACAAACGTTTTAGATACACTAGCAGTCAAACGTTTTAGATACACTACCAGACAAACGTTTTAGGTACACTACCAGTCAAACGTTTTAGTACACTACCAGACAAACGTTTTAGATACACTACCAGACAAACGTTTTAGTACACTACCAGACAAACGTTTTAGATACACTACCAGACAAACGTTTTAGTACACTACCAGTCAAACGTTTTAGTACACTACCAGTCAAACGTTTTAGATTACTATATATATTACAGTATAACCAATTTTTTTTCTTTTAGTGCAAGATCTTAATTTTATTGTATCTGCACAGATGTATTTCTCACTGATGCTTATAAATTTGGCATTTTGTGTCTTTTTGGTAAATGAATGTCTAGTTTTGTAGAGCAAAAATTCTAATATTTCCTGTAAATATGAGTGTCTTCAGTTTTTATAGCAATTACAGATTACAGTGCTTTTCTCATTTTATGTAAACACAAAACCCGAGGGCAGAATTATGCAGTGCTCAGTTGGAATATCTAGAGTTTTGAAGGGAAATCTCAGTTACAGCAAGTAATGTGAACTTTTTTAGTAAATAGAAATGTTTTTTTATCTTTTACTGCATTTCTAGTCATTTTCACACTTGGGGCCTCGTTTGTACACGTATGACTGAGAACAATCTGAACTATTCTTCTAATCACAGCCTTTTCTTGTATAAATGATTGTCTGGAGTTTTTTGTAAGTGTGTATTGCGGATTAACCGTTGAATGAACCGTTGGAAGCGAACTCGGCGCGTCTGATGAGAGCAAACGTGGAAGAAAGCCGCGGCAGCCGGAGCCAATCTTGTTTTTAACACGCTTCTCTGTTCTTACCAGTGCAGCTTGTTGATGTTAGTACCTGTGCAGGTGTGGGTAGAGTGTGTCGGGACAGTAATCCACAGCAGTTACACGCACAGTCACCAGCTTGAGCTCTAGACACCCCAGGCTGCATGCACCACTCCTCACCTGCCTGAAGGGGGGTGCTCTGGAGAGCCCGTTACCGCATCCCCTCCCCGACCTCACTGGCCAGGCCCAGGCCCAGGCCCAGGCATGACCTAACCTGTGTACATCCATCTGCCCCATCCTCTATATGTGTCTGTGACTCTGTGTCTCTTTTAACTGTCTCCCTGTTTGTTTATGTTTTGCTGGAACGATGAGAAAGATCAGATATACCTTCTTAGCTCACTCTACCTTCACCCCTGTGTGTGCGTCTGTGTTCTCTCTGTGTTTTCCCTTTGTTGCCCACTGAAATGAAACAAAAGCTTCCCTCCGTATGGCTTTATCACTTGGCTTTTCCTTGTTTCTTTCAGTGTCAGATATAAAAAAGAGAGACTTCTGAGAGGTTTTTGGTTTGGCTTTTTTTTTTTGTTTATGGTTTCTTATGAGACACATATGGTTCACTTCACATCAGAGGACAGCTTTCAGCGAGTTCCTTTGCCCTCGTTTTGGTTGTTTTCGTTTTCCTTTCTTTGGTTTTGTCACGACAGTCAGCAACCTCAGCCCCCCAGCAGCAGCAGCAGCAGCAACAGCATCAGCAACAGCATCAGCAGCAACAGCAGCAGCACAGCACTTAGCATTACCAAAGAAAATCCATTAAACTAAAGGTGAGAGTAAGTATCTCTGGGGGACAGTTTTAGCCGTCCGCTGCGGTCCACGAGGGCTTTAATGGAGGGTCCTCAAAGATGGACAGAGAGTCCCTCCCTTGAGCAGAAACTTAAATAAGAGCCGAGTCGCTCTCGAGAAAGAGGTCAGGAAGGTCATAGACTCGAACAGTCAGTCCCAATGCAGCGCCACACACCACAAAAACACGCAAACTAACATTATAGTGTGGGTTCCTGAGAGGTAAGTGGATCGCCGTTCGGGAGAAGTCCAGCCGGTCACTGCCCTTTTTCAGTAACACCATCGTCCAGCTCTGGAGCTGCGCAGCCTCGTTATACTTTGATATACTTCTAGCGCTCTTGTCATGGGCTATGCAGCCTATCTGACATAAATCACTGTGTGACGCCTGATGGTGAGATGTGTGAACCCGAGAGAAATCTCCCCGTACCCCCCACCCTCCACATGTTTCAGCTTGTTCATTTTCCACATGCACGGATGAAGCTCCTGACAGGGTCCGCAATGCTGCTAGTGTAACTGCAGTGCTTCTGATGAAGCCTGCGATTAGATCAGCCGTCCACAAGTACATGCACGTAGGCTTTTCAAGTCGACACCATACGTGTGGAGTCCAATTTTGTTCAAGGTGTGCATGTAAAATGATTCTAATTTAAAGCTAATATGGTTGTAAGAAGCTGCAAAAAGACAATTTTTGGTTTATTTATGTTTTATTTTTTGTTTAATTAGATTTTTTAGCAAGTCATTAGGCTAAAATTAGAAATTTAACAAACCATGGAAGCCAAAATGTGTTTGGTTTAGCCATGACACATGAACGCATCCCTATATTTACAGTGTCCTGATGTTAAATTAGGCTAGGAAGTGATAGGGCACTAAATTGAATTGAATGGGGTTTTATTTAGCACAACAACTATTATGTGTAGAAAACAAGATCTCCCAGTCAATTAAACTAACATCAGTACATAGAAATGGCTAGTTTAATCCATTTTCAAGTTGAAAAGTCTCATAATGTGTTACATAATGTACTATAATTTCTGATATTACCATTAATACCACATTTAAATTAAGTATAGAAAATTGAATGAAAATTTTATTTAGCACAACAACTATTGGTTAAGTGCCCTATCACTTCCTAGCCTAACTTAACATCCCTTTTCTAGCTAATGCTAAGGCTTTAGCCTAAAGGCACGTCAGGGCACTGCAAATATAGGGAAACATTCATGTGTCATGGCTAAACCAAACGCATTTTGGCTTCCATAGTCTGTTAAATTTCCAATATTAGCTTAATGACTTGGTCAACATGGCTAAAAAATCTAATTAAATTTTTTTGCCATGTTGACCAAGTCATTAAGCTAAACTAAGTCACCAAACTAAGTCATTGCGTTTGGTTTAGACAGTGTCCTGACGTGGCTTTAGGCTAAAGCCTTAGCATTAGCTAGAAAAAGCATGTTAAAGTAGGCTAGGAAGTGATAGGGCACTTAACCAATAGTTGTTGTGCTAAGTTAAACCCCATTTAATGTTATATATTTCATTTAAATGTAGTATTAATGGTAATATCAGAAATTATAGTATATATAATTAAGACTATTCAACTTGAAAATGGATTAAACTAGGCATTTCCATGTACTGTGTTAGTACATGTTAATGTGTTAGTTTAATTGATTGGCAAATCTTGTTTTCTACACATAATGTTTAAGTTTGTGCTTGTTTCAGCAATTTCTCTACAGAAAAGCACTAAAAACAAGTAGAAACTGTAAAAATAAATGTATAACATTTCTACAGCCTTCTCAAAATCACAAATATTAGACTGGGTTTAGGATTAATTGGCCCAACGTTTGGCTAAACACTAGAAAATATGCTGTTAGGTAACACTAATAGATAATAAGCTGTTAAAGATGGTATCAGTTTATCATATAAAGCTCTTGCTTCTCAAAATAAGGACTAGACTAAGTTTAGCCATGAATGGACACTAGATTAAAAGTGGACACGCTGCTCTTGGCTGCCCTTAGTGAGGCATCAGCTAAAGCCTGACATGCTGAGCCGTCAGCCTCTGGAAGGCAAAGCTGCTCCGCTCCAGTGGTAACGGAGCAAAGACGGAGAGGAGTGGAGAGTTTGACCGACCTAAACGAAGCCGTCTCCCCAAACACAAACAAACGGAGAGATAGAAGAGTTCCGTCCTCTTCCTCTCGCTCTCCCCGCAAGCTATAAATCCAATTACCTCAGCGCGGCACCACTGGGTGCCTTCATTACACGCGCACCGCATTGGCTCGCGGCACGGCACGTGTTCGCACGTTTCCACCGTCCGTAACAAGAGGCCTCCGTGTTCACCAGCATCTCCTCAGGCGCTCACATGCGTTTAAACACTAATGGCTCGGACTAAATGACCATTAGGATTGGAGGGATTGAGGATTTGGACGCGAGCCTGGTTTGAAACGGAAGCAGAGTGGCAAGCTGGACTTCTTCATGAACGTGAGAGAGAAGAGAAAATCTTGTGTGTTCTTTTTCTTTATGGTTCTGCATAGTGTCTCCAGAATGTTGGGGGCACAGTGTACCCGGGGGCCACCCTTGTAGGCCAGTGTGGGCCTATAGTCGCAAAGCAAAGCCTCCACTGACAGGCGAAGGGTACTCTTTAACCCCCTGTAAGAAGGACCCCCCCCCTTTCCCTCCGGTGAAAGCATATTGAGTAGGACGTTGCTTGGAGCCATTGGAACTCCTAAAAGGCTGATGATCTCCTAGAAATGGGGGGACGACCAGGGGGTTAGAGAGATAGACACTCTTAGACTGCTCAGTTGGACGGCTGAGACTTTGGCCTCCCGGGATAATGATTTTACCAGGCTGTTCAGACAGTGACATTCACTTCAGACATGGTCTTGGGGGGTCCACAAGCTGAGCTTAAGAGACCCCGCATCAGCCTCCGCTTCTCCAGGCGGGACGTTTCCCTCTGGGCTGGAGCTGGGAACCACTGGGAAGGGAATAGATGGGGTAGAACGAGTGAATCCCGTTCCACGTCCATGTATCCAGAAGCCGCTGTGGCTCTGGAGGAGGCTCTCAGTCATCAGGCGTGGTTTACACGATGAGAGATTATACCTTGGAGCTGCCAGGGGCCATCACGGCGCTATCGCTCAAATTAAAGTGGCAGACTCTTAATCCCCTGCTTTCAGCCAAACCGCACTTCAGCCTCCCACTTACTGTAATTGCAGCAGGTTTCTGCGTGTGGTGGAACATTTTTTGACACACATCTGGATTAATTCTGTAATTATTACCCTTAATAAATCCTGGGATTGCAAAAGAAGGACATCTGTACCCCGAATCCTCAAAGACCTGGAATTTTCAGTCCTGGATAATAAAAAATAATCTAAATTTATACACAAAAGTAAGCATGGGAAACGAAAGGCACTGCTAATGATACTCAGAACAATGCTATTAGTTTTCTTGGCATTAACGTCAACTGCCGCTCCATAAACGATCAGTTCCTCTACCCTGCTTCGCCATGAGCTGATCTCTATGGACAACCATGTCACCGTCAGATATCGAGGCCCGTTCCGTGCCCTAAAAGCGAGGAGTGGACAATCGATTCTGACGTTTGAAGAGTTTGTGAATACACTGGAAGAGGGGAAAGGCGGCCGGAGAGAGCTAATCCGCTAAAGCTGTACAAAATAAACCCTTTTGAGATAAACAGGGATGTGAATAGAGCTTCTTATGTAACGTAAGACACTGCAAAGGGCTGGTGGCAGGCTTTAAATAAAAGGAGTCCGGGGACGGGTCAAATCAGTTTAGGCTGCCATGAGCATGAATGGCCGAGTGCTTCTTGCCTCCAGCCTTTAACGTTAATGAATGCAGCAGTAGAAGTGGCCTGCTCTAATGGCTGGCTGCCGGCTCCTTGCTTGTCTATGAGGCAGCACAGAACGGAGCTTTAATCGGGCCTGATATTTGTCTTAGTACATTCAGTCCGGAGACCCAACAGCTCTGGAGTCAGCTACCCAGAGATTAACTTTCATATTAACAGATTTGTCGTAGGTCTCTTTTCACAGAAGCTGTTTTTGATGGTCCACCACACCAGCAATGCTGTAGGACAGTATTTTGATGGAAAGACATACAAACTGGATTTAAGTCTTATTTTTATTGGGCTCCAGTGCAGTTCTAATTTGTTTATTGTGGCAGAATTAATAATATATATTTATATTATTATTATAATTTCTTATTGGCATGTCCATCTAAATAGGTGGGAGTTGTTTTCACCACAGAGGTTCTCGTTTCTTCTCTTTCGCCCTCATTGCTCGCTAGCAGCTCAATACTTCCACCACAGAGAACCAACAGTATCCTAATTAATTTGATAACAATCTTTTATTTTATGATATTAATTATATTAAATATAACATATTAAAGTCGATTTCCATTGCCGACTGGAGCTGATGTCCTGGGAAGGAAAAATGATGTCCAGACCTACGCTCAGCACGCCAGAGCAGCAACGCCAATGTTCTACAGATCCTAAGCTGAGGTGATTCGTAAGGTTTTCCAAACACATGGACTGTGGAATGGGACTCTGAGGGTTGGGAAGGGGGTCTCTGGGTCAGGATATCAATGGATTGAGCTCAATACGGTGCCGGTTCCTCTGTCTCAGCCTTGTGGACCCTCAGGCTGGTGTAAGCAGTGTAGAGTACAGTCCTGGCTAAAGCACTGGGACAGTCCTTCCCCTCTGCCCCGGCACAGAGGAGCCTAAAACCCAGCCTCAAACCCAGTATAGCGCAAGTCAATCACTGCGTACAAACCCATTGGGCTGATCCACAGAGAGAGTTTCTGGCAGACGGGGGAGGGCTGATACCCGCCGGCTCGGGGAATGTAGTCTCCCTGCGGCCGGGTGCTTGCGGTAAGAAAGTCTTGTAAAAAATAGTGTTTGAAGGAAGCCAGGTACGTATGATGTTACGGAAATAAAAAGAATGTTTTGTTTTCTGCTGATTTTAATGCTCTTATTTTCAGTTCCAAGCTTTCCATGTATCTTATGAGTTGACATTTGGATCCTAATGTTTTATTGTTTATTATTTTTTATTTTTTTCTTCATTTTGCAGCGCAATTCATTTTCCTGTAATCCCTTTCAGTCGGTTTTGAATTAATTTCAGCTTTTTGCAGACGGATGTTCCGTTGGCTTGAAATTTCAATTACGTTCTTCTCTTGATTTGTTTTCCGTGAAATGCCCTTATCATCCGTTTGTTGTTTGGGTTGAACACATGCCTCCACCAGCAGCGATAAGTGTCACAGTATTAATGAACCGGGCTTCTGAAAAACATCTCACAGCTTTGGACAGGAGCGAAAGCGGCGACAGCAAACGAGCGGCCGCGGCTGCTTTCAGGCGCCGCTGCTGGGGTTAAAGCTCGCGCCTCTGCGCTCACGACTGCTTCGAGAGCACAGGCTGTTTGAGTCAATAAGATTAAGGCCGAGCTATCGTATCGATTTGGAACCTCACGCGTCTGCTAATTTCTCATACGCTGGGGTTGAGAACCACAAACGGCCCCGCGCTGGAAAACATCCACTCGGATGCCGATAAAACGGCACGTCGCTTTCCTCCGGTGAGGATAAGATCTCAGCCGTGCCAGCAGCGCAGACTGAAACAGATCCAATCTCACGCCCATGTATACGAAATTCTAGTGTGATGTGCAGCAGAGCAGGACTGTACATGCCAAAGCCTATCAGTGGGCGTCATCGGCTGCATAGTACTAGTCCAACAGTAGCCCTGTCCTTTAAACAAGCCTGGTTTCTTTCGCAGTCCTTCATATTCCATCATTATGCATGTCGTTCTATCTTCCTCTTCTGTTCACATCTTTATTTCAGTTCTTTGTTTTTACTGTTCTCGTCGTTACGTTCACCTTCTTTTATACGTCCTTACGTTCAGTATTGTCGTTGCTTGTCTTTTTCAGTTTGGTTTTTCCCTTTTATCATTTTCTTTTTCTCTTTCCCATCTTTTCGTTTTTTGTTTTCCACCCTCCCTATTCCCCTTCCCTACCCTACCTCCTTTCCTCCTCCTCCTCCTACCCCCTCCTCCTCCTCCTACCCTCCTCCCTGCCTGAGCAGAGCCTTCCGCCCCCCCTCAAGAGATTAAGTGCTCCAGCCCCAGCTCCACCTCCCTGTTGGTAAGTTGGCGCCCCCCGCCGGCGGAGAGCCAGAACGGGCCGCTGGCCGGGTACATAGTGCGGTACGTGATGGCGGGGGGCGGAGCCGAGAGCAGAGCCGAGGCGGCCGAGGAGCTCCAGGTGTCGCCCACCTCCAGCCAGATTACGCTGCAGCGGCTGGAGAAGTGGACGATGTACCACGTCACAGTGGCAGCCGCGACCGCCGTGGGGGCTGGACCCGAGAGCCCGTCCCTCATCTGCCGCACCGACGAGGACGGTACGCACTCTGCACTTTAGAAACTAATCTTAACATGGTGTGTCTTTATCTTTATTAATATATTATTAGATTTTTTTAAAAAGGCACTAATAGCCTTTTACTGTTGGAGAAGATACAACCAGATACAACATAACAAGAACAACATCTCCTGATCCAGCTGTAGTATTGGAATAAACTCTACCGTGCAAACGCCAATAAGTGTATGTTCACCAGTAACAGCACCAGATCTGATTAGAACAGATATAAATAATCATACATACAATACAAACTAACATGGATATGTTATTGTGAGAGAAGTAGATCAGATCTTGAGCTCCAGGTTTGAAGAACAAAGTGTGGTTCCAGATTTCTCCTGGACGCCCCAGACATTGTATGAATGTATTCAGTTCCTTCAGCAGCAAATCTTGATTTAGCTTAATGAAGTACTGAGCAGTCAAAGCAGGTATTAGATGAGAACTGATAATAATACTGGGTTGTTTAGGAGAAGCTTGGAAAGAGTTAAATAAACACACTGACGTATGTAAAAGCACTACTTACTCTATTAATACTGATTAATATTTAATATAAAGTGATTTCTGAGTAAATCAAAGCTTTTTATCTTATAATAATTTAATTTAATTATATTTTAGTTATAATAATGTCCCTGAGTGCCTCAAACGTTTGTCCAGTGCTGTAACAAATACAGAGCCGTGTAGTTACAGTAGCTAGCAGAGCTAAAGCCTGTGAACGCAACACATGATTACACAATGAAAAGAACTACTCAGTCTATCCTCCAATCAGTGACACCGTTCTCATGTATGCACAATAAATATTAATATGAAATTTAAAATACTCTTATTTTTATTGAATTGGTGTATTTTAGGCCTGAAACAGTCCAAAATCTTTCTTTAGGCTGAATAAGATTTTTACCAGCGTTGTATAAACCTTCCATACCCTCTCAACAGTAACTACAGAAAACAGCTTCATGGCTGGAGCATGAATGATTAATCTGTGAAGTATTTTATTGATCCCCTTCATGATGAGAACAGCAGCTCGTTCCTTCAGGTTTGCTGCGGTTGAGATTATCAAGCATATCCACCCGTATAGCATTGTGTTTATAATAGAAGATGCTCAGATGTGGTTTAAAAGCTCAGTAGGTCATACAGGCTCCTCTCGGCAGGCGATATTAGCCAAACTGTACATTTAGATGTGGAAACGCTGTTTCTATGGACCCGTTTTTTTTGTTTCCAACACCTCCTCGCAGCCACTGAGGCAGACAGACAGCTTATGAGCTTTGAAATGATCCTCAGCTCGCCGCCGGTTGTATAAAATTGTGCCCGACATCGCCGGTGACAAGTCTTCCCGGCTGACTGACAGCTGGAGTTCAGGGGACAAGCTGCTAATCGATACAGAACGCCCCTCGCTGTTCTTCACCAGCCTGGCACACGGCTCGGTGATGGATGGATGTGTTGGGGGGGCTGGCCCCGAGGTCCTCGAAGCGGTCAGACGGGTCAGGCAGGGGGCACAAACCTGTCCAAAGGGAAATTTTCTTTAGCAAGGCGGTACTGTACAAAGGCAAGAGCAAAATCCTGTGGTACTGTAGCGCTGCTACATTGCAGCCCAGTGTTACACTGTTATTGAGCCTGTTTAACTTAATGATCTCCATGTAGATCAAATATTAGATGTAATTAATTTTGAGATTAGTCACTTTTGCCTGGTTTGCTAAAAATTTAAATTTCAACTGCAAAACAACTTTTTTATCTCTAAGTTAAAGTTTTTTTTGCCTCACTTTAAGCATTTTTGTTGCAGCTTGGGATTGTCAAGCAGGCAAACTGACTAACACACTCATACAAACTTTATATAATAAAATATCAACACTTAGTGTCTATATATATATATATATATATATATATATATATATATATATAGTCGCTGTGCATCTCCAGTTTGGTAAATTTTTCTACTCCATTTAAACAGATAAACAGAGCATCTGTCGTTTACATTGTGTGAGAATGTCATGATTAATGGACCAATAGAATTGGCCCGATATAAGTAGGAAAAAATTCTGGTTCTATTGACTTACATTGAAAGTAATGAACATTTTGACCTCTATCTATCTATATATCTATCTATCTATCTATATATATATATATATGTATATATGTATATATGTATGTATATATATATATATATATATATATATATATATATATATATATATATATATATATATATAATATCAAACTGGAGCTCAAGAGATGATTTCATACAATTTAGATATTTGGACTACAATTAATGGAATTATTGTGAAATATGATGTTCATTTCTATAAGGTTACAATGCAATAATGAGTGAAACAGTAACCGACAGTAACCTATCCTCCCTATATATATATATATATATATATATATATATATATATATATATATATATATATATATATATGCATGTACGTATCCAAAATAGTAACTCAACAGGAGAGACCAAAACCATTCTTCATTTTTAATATAATTCAGTGGAAGCCTAAAAATTTCCCTATGATTTTGGAGCATCCCTATTGGTCCATTCATCCTGAAACTTTCAGACAATGTACACAGCAACTGTTGTGTTCAAACAAACAAATGAGATGCATGTTTTTCTCTGAACAGCAGCTATATATATATATATATATATATATATATATATATATATATATATATATATATATATATACATACATAAACACACACTATAAGTGGAATCAGAGCTCCACCAAGCTATTGCTTTGTACCTTGTTTATTTATCTACCATTTGAAACTGTGCTCACAGGAGGACACTGAGATCATAGATATTATCATTCAGCTCACATCTCTATAGAATACATGCAAGCAGTCTGTCTACTGTCAGGTATGTAAAGTGGGTGGTGCTGTCATATCACAATAAGAAGGTCCTGGGTTTGATTCCCGGGCGACCAGGGCTAACACTCTGTGTGGAGTTTAAATGTTCTCCCCATGTCTGTGTGGGTTTCCTCTGGGCAAGGAAGGTGAATTATAGATTAAATTGCCCCTAGGTGTGTGCCCATAATGGACTGGCTACCAAAGCTCCAGCACGCTCAGTGACCCAGAAGGATAAGCGGTTTTACTTCTATTAAAATTCTGTTAATTATCTGTTATTATAGTATTTGAAACCCTGACTGCAGGATTTGTCATCTGTCACGTACAGTTTGCCCTTAAGGATAAAAGGGTGATCATTGGCCCTCCATGCTCTCCCTTATTGCCCTCAGCTGCCCCCCCACCCCACCTCATTGCGCAACACAACGGGTGACTATTCCTGACAGCAATGGGGTTTTTCTTGCTCCAGAGAGCGATGCACAATAAACGCAGCGTTTAAACACCAAGGCCTCATATAAACAGATTTTTCATTAGCTTTCACGTCCAAGGCTGCGAGCAGACAGGCAGCAGACAGTAGATCGTTCTGTGGGGAGGAGAAAACGGTGATAAAGCAGAAGCAGGCAGAGAATGTATAAAGGCAAGATATTTGATTTGAAGTCTCTTAAGTCAGTAAGTGCATTTGAGACTTGTTTCACCTAATCGAATGCGCTGAAGGCAGCAGGATAGAGTTTCCGTGCGGCTCCTGGATGATGGCCACGGTGTGAGGCCTAGCCAGCAGCTGGGTGACTCTGAGGCAATAACAACAGTCAAATAAAAGCGGAAGAGAGACACGGAATTGATCTATTTTGTCAAAACAGTCTAAAACAGCCCTGAGCAGTAAAGTGTGTGTTTTTCTGCTCAGGTATTGTTCGAGTTATTAGAGTGGCACTGCAGGCCAAGCTGGCCGGAAACGTGGCCAAAGAACCACGCTGACAGTAATTTTTATTCAAAACAGCTCATCCTCTAGCTACAAGTGCGGGAAATAATTAGGAACATATATAATTAGGAAAGCACAATGACTTTAAAATCATATCAGCATAAGCAAGACACTAAAATACAGGTGGTCCCCTTAATTAACCTGTTGGCCCCCTGAAAGTCTCAAAATCTAAATTCTCTGTTATTCTTAGTAATAAACTTGGTCATTGTCTTTAGTATTCATGACTAACTACAGATGCAGCACTGATCTTTCTCAGGTTGGCACTGTTGCATGTTGGGATACTTCTGAATAGCTTTATATTATATTATATTATAGTAGGGTGATTTTGGTGGGAAGTGTGAACTGCTACTAGTTCCTCAGACTGAAGATAAAATAAGAGATGATGAGTAAGATCTTAGTTAATGTGTGGACGACCTACCAAACTAGCAAAGAGTTTTTTCTAGAACAACTTAAATCAAACATTTACTTTCCATTGAAGCATCAGCACCGCCAATACTGGAGTAGCCAGCCAACATTGTATATTTATAAATAAATATCACAATAAAATAGATTTTAGAGTTTGATCAGTATCTCTGTTTATATTCCAGTAGAGCAGGATGTTTCAGAGAGGATGGGTTACTGTTTCACTCATTGTAACCTTATAGAAATGAACATCATATTTCACAGTAATTCCATTCCATTGTTGTCCAAATATCTAATTTGTATGAAATGTTAATTTATCAGTATTGGCGGATACAAAGTTTGGGCCCCCCTGGTCAAATGACATGTTGTGTTGATTTTCTAGGTGTAATTAAGTTCCTCATAGAGCACACAACTCTGCACATAATAATAATAATAATACATAATTACTATTTAAAAAATATACAATAAAGCCACTGGGTTTATATTTCATGTTCTGCTTGTTTTTGATTATGAAATGCACATAAAAGTAGAAATTGGGCAACAAAAGTTGAAATATTTAGGTTTGCTTTGTTTGTTATCATAACTTACCTGCTCCTAGACAGTTAACAAAACATGCAATATTACTAGGGGCGTGTAAACTTTTGTTATGTACATAAAAATGCTGGATATCAATGTTTTATTTTATTTTATTAATATTACTGACTGTTAATTACAGAGCTAGTAATAGAAACAACAACAACCAAAAACTCCTATTAAATCAGACTGTTTGGTTCAGGTTGTCATCAGGGTTTTTATTTATTTTTTTATTTTTATTTTTATTTTTTTAACCCACAGTTCCCGGTGCGCCCCCTCGGCGGGTGGAGGTGGAGGTGGTCAACTCGACCGCCCTAAAGGTGATGTGGCGCTCCCTGTTGCCGGGGCGACAGCACGGGCAGATCCGCGGCTACCAGGTGCATTACGTTCGGGTAGAGAACGGAGAGGCTCGCGGGCTGCCGCTCATCAAAGACGTGATGCTCGCTGACGCCCAGGTAAGACCACCCAATCGCACTCCGCTTCAACTGCACTGAACACATGGGGTGTAAATCTGTCCCCTCACAGCCATGAAACCTCAAACTCCACCGTAATTCCATTAGATCTTGTTACACCAGTGTCATTATTATTAATAATAATAATAATAATAATAATAATAATAATAACACACTAGTTTGACTGTATAGACCATAAAGACAATAGATGTTAGATCTTCTTTTGGATGTTTACACCTGAAAAGCCTGCAAAGTTTATTACTGAATATGATTCTTATCAATATTCTGATTGGATCGTCAGCGATGCTGTTAAATCAATCAATGCGTTGGTACATTTTTACACCCCTGACTCACAGGACATGAACCCACCCACTGCGCCTCACTGCTTTCTAAATGCTTCACAACACCTGTTAAATATTTCAGCTCTCTTTCTTTCATAGCCCCTCGTCCTCAGTGCCATCCTGGAGTAGCCTATAAGCTCTTATCTTCCTCTGTGGATGGAATAGAATAGACAAACCTTTAGCTGAGTTAAAACCTGCCAGACCCTCTTCTGCAGATAACAGCGCGCTGAAGCTGATTATTCCACTGGTGTCAAGCACCAGGCATACAGCTCGGAGAGATACCAGAGCCTTCAGACGGCAGAAGAACCGAAAATGCGGAATCTAACATTTTCAGATCTGTGCTGAAAGGACAGAGTCACAGCCTCAGACTCCTAAAAGCCTCCAGAACGATGATAGAACTGAATTATATGACATTTTTACTCATATCACAGTCCACTGTTTTATATCTAACATTTAATATATATATATAAATACTGATCCTAAATTAGATATTATGTAATTTTATGTTATAAATCTTATTATATTAAAATTCTACAGTCACTAGAGTCGTTTTTTTGAAATACTGATCTTAAATCAGGAATTATATCAGCGTCAGACATCTGGACGGACTGTCTTCTACATGAACGATTGAGCACACTTCCACACATACAGTACCATCTGAAGGTTTGGAGCCCCTGATTGGGTGCAGGTTTTTCAGTTTGATCTAAAGACTGACTGGGCCTGGCCTCAACAAGTAGTTCTGAGCAGCCAGCAGTGTCTCAACACATGTGGCACATCTGTAATCCTGTTGCACAAGCATCTCAGGTGGATCCTCATACAGCTGCTCGAGCGAACACTGTGATGAATCTAAACTAGAAGAGAAGGCTTGCATAATGCAGCATGTGTTCATTTAGTGTGTCCATGTCTTTACTGTTGTGAACAATAGTGACAAACAAAGTTAAGAGCAGCGCACACCAATTAAGAGCAGCGCACACCAGTTAAGAGGAGCTCCGCCAGTTAAGAGGAGCTCCGCCAGTTAAGAGGAGGGCATGTCAGTTGAGAGGAGCACGCAGCAGTTAAAAGCAGTGCATACTAGGTAGAAGCAATGCGCACCATTTAAGAGGAGAGCACACCAGTTTAGAGGAGAGCGCACCAGTTTAGAGGAGAAAGGACCAGTTTAGGGTACAGAGCACCAGTTTAGAGGAGAAAGGACCAGTTTAGGGGACTGAGCACCCGTTTAGAGGAGAAAGGATCAGTTTAGGGGACTGAGCACAAGGTTAGAGGAGAAAGGACCAGTTTAGGGGACAGAGCACCAGTTTAGAGGAGAAAGGACCAGTTTAGGGGACTGAGCACCAGGTTAGAGGAGAAAGGACCAGTTTAGGGGACTGAGCACCAGTTTAGAGGAGAAAGGACCAGTTTGTAGAAGAGTACACCAGTTTATATGAGAAATAACCAGTTTACAGGAGAGTACACCTGTTTAGAGGAGAGTACACCTGTTTAGAGGAGAGTACACCTGTTTAGAGGAGAGCACACCTGTTAACAGGAGAGCACACCTGTTTACAGGAGAGTACACCTGTTTAGAGGAGAGTACACCTGTTTAGAGGAGAGTACACCTGTTTAGAGGAGAGTACACCAGTTTAGAGGAGAGTACACCAGTTTAGAGGAGAGTACACCAGTTTAGAGGAGAGTACACCTGTTTAGAGGAGAGTACACCTGTTTAGAGGAGAGTACACCTGTTTAGAGGAGAGTACACCAGTTTAGAGGAGAGTACACCAGTTTAGAGTAGAGTACACCAGTTTAGAGGAGAGTACACCAGTTTAGAGGAGAGTACACCAGTTTAGAGGAGAGTACACCAGTTTAGAGGAGAGTACACCAGTTTAGAGTAGAGTACACCTGTTTAGAGGAGAGTACACCTGTTTAGAGGAGAGTACACCAGTTTAGAGGAGAGTACACCAGTTTAGAGGAGAGTACACCTGTTTACAGGAGAGTACACCAGTTTATAGGAGAGTACACCAGTTTAGAGGAGAGTACACCAGTTTAGAGGAGAGTACACCAGTTTAGAGGAGAGTACACTTGTTTAGAGGAGAGTACACTTGTTTAGAGGAGAGTACACCAGTTTAGAGGAGAGTACACTTGTTTAGAGGAGAGTACACCAGTTTAGAGGAGAGTACACCTGTTTACAGGAGAGTACACCTGTTTACAGGAGAGTACACCTGTTTAGAGGAGAGTACACCAGTTTAGAGGAGAGCACACCTGTTAACAGGAGAGTACACCTGTTTACAGGAGAGTACACCTGTTTAGAGGAGAGTACACCTGTTTAGAGGAGAGTACACCAGTTTAGAGGAGAGTACACCTGTTTAGAGGAGAGTACACCAGTTTAGAGGAGAGTACACCAGTTTAGAGGAGAGTACACCAGTTTAAAGGAGAGTACACCAGTTTAAAGGAGAGTACACTTGTTTAAAGGAGAGTACACCTGTTTAGAGGAGAGTACACCTGTTTAGAGGAGAGTACACCAGTTTAAAGGAGAGTACACTTGTTTAAAGGAGAGTACACTTGTTTAGAGGAGAGTACACCAGTTTAGAGGAGAGTACACCAGTTTAAAGGAGAGTACACTTGTTTAAAGGAGAGTACACTTGTTTAAAGGAGAGTACACTTGTTTAGAGGAGAGTACACCAGTTTAGAGGAGAGTACACCAGTTTAAAGGAGAGTACACTTGTTTAAAGGAGAGTACACTTGTTTAGAGGAGAGTACACTTGTTTAGAGGAGAGTACACCTGTTTAGAGGAGAGTACACCTGTTTAAAGGAGAGTACACTTGTTTAGAGGAGAGTACACCTGTTTAGAGGAGAGTACACCTGTTTAGAGGAGAGTACACCAGTTTAGAGGAGAGTACACCAGTTTAGAGGAGAGTACACCTGTTTAGAGGAGAGTACACTTGTTTAGAGGAGAGTACACTTGTTTAGAGGAGAGTACACCAGTTTAGAGGAGAGTACACCAGTTTAGAGGAGAGTACACCTGTTTAGAGGAGAGTACACCAGTTTAGAGGAGAGTACACCTGTTTAGAGGAGAGTACACCTGTTTAGAGGAGAGTACACCAGTTTAGAGGAGAGTACACCTGTTTAGAGGAGGAAGGATCAGTCCTAGAGGACAGTGTACCTGTTAGAAGGAGGGTGCCCCCATTTAGAAGAAAGCGTTTAGGTGAAAGCTGAAATCGATATTGTTCTGAGATCTGGTTCTGATTGCTCCTGTTTTCTGTGAGCACCGTCTACTGGTCAGTGAGCCCCCTAAAATATACTGTGTCTGTTTATAAGGTGAATAAAAAAAATTGGTGTTGACGGTAATGAGCTCGACCCTGCGATCACATGACTGTAGTATTGCGATTGCACTTATCATCCCAGCATCATCGTTACACCTGACTCTCTGATGACTGTTCCACTCAGTGTGTCCAAACTTCTGACTGGTACTGTAAGTTATACCTCATTGGGCAATTTCACAGCAAGAGGTTTCTGCTAGAAGATGCCTGACTGGCTGATACGTCACCAAGTAAAGTTTAAACTGTGCTGAGTTCTGAGATACTCACCGTTACTCACCCTGAAGACACTTTAAAGGCAGCTGTGCAGCGAGAGAGCGCTGAGGCTCAGACGTGTTAATGGAAGTGAATGTGAATAAATTTCTATAAATATGTCCTTTGTGTGCGACGCATTAGGCTGTAACTGGATCAGTGGTAGACCCCCATACGCATGGGGAGAAACGTGGCTGCTGCAATGAGCAAATAAAGTCCCGAGCTGAATCACTGAGCAGAGCACACGGGTTTGGGCTGCTCCTCGTCTCTGGACTTCTCTTCTTTCCTTTAGCTTCATGACCCACTTTTAAACACACACACACACACACACTTCAGAGTCATCTGCTTCAGTGCCACTCTCTTTCCTCTCCTCCTTTTTCATATTCTTCTGTCCCCCCCTCCCTCCTTCTCTCTGTCTCTGAAATTGCTTTCTCTTGCGCTCTCCTCTGGTGGGGGGGGTCAGTGGGAAACGGACGACACGGCTGAATATGTGAGTACGGAGATGCCGAGCGTGTGCTGTAGTCAGAAAGCATGCGGCGTTGCATCATCTTCAGCGCTCAAGAGTGGACACGACCAGCCTGGGCCATTTAAAGCGGCCTTAGAGCGAGAGCTGGGGTCCCATTGGGGTCTTTGATCTAAGATGACTGTGTTAAGTACCGTACCAGCGAGAGCACAGCAGTGATGACATGCCGAGGGGATGATGCAATGCCGAGCGCTTGTTAATGTCTGGACGTATTGTTTGTTTGTGTCTGTGTTGTGCCTTGTTTTGCAGTGCTGTGAAGTGTTTTAGTGTCATGTATTGTGTGAAACAATAAGGTGGGGCCTGGGGGGCGGTTTGGGGGGTGGGGGGTCATTTGAATATGTGATATTTAACACAAAGAATGCAGAAATCAGTGATTTACCAAAATAAACTGTAGCTGAATGGAGATAATTATCACTCTAACTGCCTTTAAAGGGGAAATAAATGCTGTAGTTGAATATTCCGGCTAGGGCTGCACATTAGGGCTGTGTATTGGCAAGAACCTGGCGATACAGTACGTATTGTGATACAGCGGTCACGATTCAATATATCGCAATATATTGCGATACTGCAATCAAAGATATATATTGCGCTTTTTCAAATCCTACTATTAAAACAATAGCATTACAGTAGAATTGCGCCCTTGTGCTGCTTGTTAATGTTGGAATGGAGCTGAAAACGGATTACAACACTACTATCTAGTGGTCAGAGGTTTAAACACAACACACAATGGGTGTGTCTCAAAACCTAGTGAGCTCCTACATAGGCAGCATATTATGTCATAGTATGAGTCCCGACATGTAGACTGTCCCAATTCTTACATACCTTAAACATGCTGTCTACTGAGGAACCTTATTTAGACCTGATTTTAAGCCGCTAAGACAATCCCATGATGCAACGCAGGCTAATCTAGGAGCAGTGAAGTGGTTTTAAAATGGGAGTTATTTGTTTCTGGTCATATAATCACACAAAACAGTATTTTGTTATCAACTCTGTAACGAGTCCTTCACCATTTAGAACTTTTATACTCCAGACATTAGCATTTATGCCAGCGGATTTGTTTTGGATGCCGGCTGGTAACTTAGCAACCAGCTAAACCACAGGTCGCGTGCTGCAGTGGGCGGGAACAAGCCGTGACGCAGTGTCTCTCTAACTAGAGCGTCTCAGTAATCTGTTTATGAGGAGAGATGAGGAGAGAACACTGATACTTACACAGCTGCTACCTAGACAGCCTACTTACACACTCACTACCTAGACAGCCTACTTACACACTCACTAGGGTTTGAGACACACCCTATGATTCACTGTCTGCCAGGAATCTGTGTATCAATACTGTGTTTTTTAGAATCTATACAGAATCACTAAACATAATATCCCGATATTCGATATTTCGATATTTTTGTACACCCCTACTGCACATTACAAGTCAAATGCCATATTGCTGTTGTATTTCAGTATTCTGATATACGTTCCAATCTATCAAATTCCATAGATTTTCTGCATATGCTTGCGATATTAATTGAAATGTAAAATGCTCTAAACCTTTCACAGTGGTGGTGATGGTAACCAGACGTCTGAAAAATGTCATATCTCCAAAAGTCTCTCATTAACAGTAATTGCATGACTGTTTACTGTCTTGTGTCTAAGACGTTGTTTTGCAGTAGTTCTCAGATGTTAACATTATGTAGAAGTGGTTTCCACAGTAAATAAATTGATGTGTTGCAGATAGGTGACCCCTGGTTCCCATCACCACCACTGTAAAGAAGTCAGAGTTTCCCCTTTAAGGATTGGCCTGCATTTGTTTTGACTAACACTGTTTATGTTTGCTAGTTTCTGTGTGAATGCCTATATTCATCAACATCTGTGATTGGTCGGCTCCTTCGCAGCACACAATAAAACACCCAGTGATTGGTTTGAGTCTTATTTGCCTTCAGCAACATCAGTAACACAGAGCCAGTGTTGCAGTAACACAATATAGTGTGCAGCCCTACGTCACCCTGTAGAATCTTTATTTATATTATTATTTATTTATTTATTTATTTATTTATTTATTTATTTTCTTTCAGTAGTACACATAGGTGCATGGTTTACTCGTCTTCACTGTAAGCGGTACATGGACATGGCCCAACTGTCAGCCACTTGAGAACATCTATCTGCCCCCCTCCCCTCCCCACCACAAACACTCAGCATTCATTTCACCCCTCCACTCCCGGCGCTCGTTCTCATTGATCTAGGGTCCCCGGCTTGCACGGCAACTACAGGGAAATAATGACCCGCCGAAAAGTGTGTGCGCACACAGATTAGCAGCCGATCTGCGGAAATTCATTATTCAGCCGAGCTGTTTGCTCAGGCTTCCCCTGCATTAATTCCCCTCACACGTTTTCTAGAAGGTTCACGAGAGAGAGAGAGAGAGAGAGAGAGAGAGAGAGAGAGAGAGAGAGGGAAGCCTGAGGACTCGCCGTCTGTAATGAATTGGTGTTAAATATCAGCATGAGTAGCGTACAGAGCTGCTGATCAGAATTGATTTCGTCCATTTAATGTAGGCGTGTCGCTCGCCGAGGAATCAGACGAGATTAATGTGTTGAATCTAAAAGTAACGAGACTGACATCACAACCAACAGCTCCTAACTCATTAGACTGATCTTGTTATGCAGATATTTATCAAAAGCCGTATCATTTAGTATCTGCTATCAGTTATTGAAAAACTTTCTATGAGACTAATTCACTGTTCGAGTGATAAATTGGAGCTCGTGTAGTGTAAAATGTAAACGAGTGTTAAAAAAAATTGCACTTATTGCAGATTCATACTGGATTAAAATATCTCCTCCATTATTACTGTCAGACAGTAAACACTACACACACTGGAGATTCATACTGGATTATAATCACTTAACAGTTATTACTCTCAGACTGTAAACACTACACACACACTGCAGATTCATACTGGAGTATAATCACTCCACAGTTATTACTGTCAGACTGTAAACTCTACACACACTGCAGATTCATACTGGATTAAAATCACTCCACAGTTATTACTCTCAGACTGTAAATACTAAACACACTGCAGATTCATACTGGATTAAAATCACTCCACAGTTATTACTCTCAGACTGTAAATACTAAACACACTGCAGATTCATACTGGATTATAATCACTCCACAGTTATTACTATCAGACTGTAAATACTACACACACTGCAGATTCATACTGGATTATAATCACTTCACAGTTATTACTGTCAGACTGTAAACACTACACACACTGCAGATTCATACTGGATTAAAATCACTCCACAGTTATTACTCTCAGACTGTAAATACTAAACACACTGCAGATTCATACTGAATTATAATCACTCCACAGTTATTACTATCAGACTGTTAACACTACACACTGGAGATTCATACTGGATTACAACCACTCAATTATTACTGTCAGACTGGAAACACCACACACTGGAGATTCATACTGGATTAAAATCACTCCACAATTATTACTGTCAGACTGTAAACACTACACACACTGCAGATTCATACTGGATTATAATCACTCCACAGTTATTACTATCAGACTGTAAACACTACACACACTGCAGATTCATACTGGATTATAATCACTCCACAGTTATTACTGTCAGACTGTAAACACTACACACACTGCAGATTCATACTGGATTATAATCACTCCACAGTTATTACTATCAGACTGTAAACACTACACACACTGCAGATTCATACTGGATTATAATCACTCCACAGTTATTACTGTCAGACTGTAAACACTACACACACTGCAGATTCATACTGGATTAAAATCACTCCACAGTTATTACTCTCAGACTGTAAATACTAAACACACTGCAGATTCATACTGAATTATAATCACTCCACAGTTATTACTATCAGACTGTTAACACTACACACTGGAGATTCATACTGGATTACAACCACTCAATTATTACTGTCAGACTGGAAACACCACACACTGGAGATTCATACTGGATTAAAATCACTCCACAATTATTACTGTCAGACTGTAAACACTACACACACTGCAGATTCATACTGGATTATAATCACTCCACAGTTATTACTATCAGACTGTAAACACTACACACACTGCAGATTCATACTGGATTATAATCACTCCACAGTTATT
Organism: Megaleporinus macrocephalus; assembly: GCA_021613375.1. NCBI lineage: Eukaryota > Metazoa > Chordata > Actinopteri > Characiformes > Anostomidae > Megaleporinus > Megaleporinus macrocephalus. The sequence continues at coordinate 38,149,480 of CM038721.1, read as the reverse complement.
ACTGTCAGACTGTAAACACTACACACACTGCAGATTCATACTGGATTATAATCACTCCACAGTTATTACTGTCAGACTGTAAACACTACACACACACACTGCAGATTCATACTGGATTAAAATCACTACACAGTTATTACTGTCAGACTGTAAACACTTCACACACTGCAGATTCATACTGGATTATAATCACTCCACAGTTATTACTATAATACTGTAAACACTTCACACACTGCAGATTCATACTGGATTATAATCACTCCACAGTTATTACTATAATACTGTAAACACTACACACACTGCAGATTCATACTGGATTATAATCACTCCACAGTTATTACTATCAGACTGTAAACACTACACACACTGCAGATTCATACTGGATTATAATCACTTAACTAGGTATTAGTAGGTGGGACAGTGAGTGAAGCATATGCCCCTAAAAAGAGGAAAAGAAAAGGTGCTCGGAGGTGACGGGGTTAAAGAGGGAGTGAAATAAAAGCTTTCTGGTGCAGGAGGTCTTCCTCAGGCCTTTTTTTTTTTTTAAGCCTAAACGCTGACTCTTTCCTCTTGTCCTCTGACTGCAGGAGATGGTCATTGGGGGCCTGCAGCCAGACACCACCTACTCCATCACCGTGGCAGCCTACACTACCAAGGGAGACGGCGCCCGCAGCAAACCCAAGCTGGTGGTGACCAAGGGAGCAGGTGAGCTCTAATGCAGTTATCATTACACACCCTGAGCTTTACACACTGCGAAATAAACCCTGGGGGCACTGTCTGATGAAAAAAAGAGGAATGAACAGAATACATATCATTTTGGAGGAAAGCAATAAAGGAATGTGTGGACTGCGGCTGGGCGCGGTAGGAATTGTACATACAGTAAAGTGCGTGGACTGTTTCTCACACCTGCCCACTTATTACTGAAGATAAAACAAGGGGACCAGTTCTGTTCAAGCTTAAAACAACCACCTCAGACTGGTTTAGTAATTTATTATTATTATTATTATTATTATTATTATTATTATTATTATTATTATTATTATTCAGTACTGTGTCTGAGACCACATGTGAAAGGAGAAAAATGCAGAAAACGTTTACATATAAATTTCATATAATATTAATAATTCCATAATTTTCAGGAGACTCTCTATCAGTTCCTCAGTTAGACACACCTCCACAGTTCAGTCTTAGAAGTTGGTTTAGCTGCTGTTTTCTGCTTCTCACCTTCTCAAATAACCCCAAACACATTCAGTGATGTTGAGCTTCTGGACTCTGGGGTGGTCAGTCCACTGTTCTGAGACCAGCAGCAGCATCTTTATCACTTTTCTCAGTGAGGAGCTTCTTAAACAGCTACACATCCTTTCAGACCCCCGATAGAGTTGAGGTGTCTTCTGACAGTGGAAGGATGGACAGAAACTCATGTGGATGTTCTCAGATCTGAAGCCACAGTGGAGCTTGATGTTCTCCTCACACTCAGAGATGAAAGTGTTGTTGGTCTGCTCGGGCAGTTGTTTGATGGTCTGCCAGATTTTCCAGGTGGTTGTTAGGAGTCTCTGTTTCTTGGTAGCTGTATATCAGTTTTTAAGGCCAGTTTTGGATAATTAATGGCCATCTTCACCAGAAACTTTGCATAGTACTGAAAAACTGGAATCCTTCTGAATCATTTATGTGGAGTATTAACTACATGAACAGCACCAGCACAACAAAACACACCTCTGTGCTGTTCAGAGATTCAGTGTATACAGTATGTGTATCTCAGATACAACAAGCTTTACAAGGGCTTCGTCCTAAATCTGTAACCAAAGCTCAGCCAGCAGGAAAAGCCTTAAATACAAACTGAGAGATTGGACTGGACCATCAGGGAGATGGAGCTGAAGATGGACGTCAGTCTCAGAGGCAGAGGTCTGTGTGAAAGGCCTCGGAAAGCAAACTCTCTGCGCAGTAAAAACATTTCAGGGCTCTTCCGGGCGCTGGTGCCTCTGACAGGTGTCAGGCTCTCAGTGGCTTAGGGTTCTCCTCCTGCTCTGTATGTTTCTGTTGTCTGAGTTCTAACGTCCGGGTTATCTCAGAAGAGGCTCCTCTGTTAGCCTTACTGCTACTGAGTGCTGACTGGTTGGCATTAATATTGCTGAGTGCTGATTGGTTGGCACTACTTGTACCGAATGCTTCTTGTTTAGCATTACAGCTACTGAGTGCTGATTGGTTGGTAATACTACTACTCAGTGCTGACTGGTTAGCACTACTGCTACTGAGCACTGATTGGTTGGCATTATTGCTACTGAGTGCTGCTTGTTTGGCATTACTGCTACTGAGTGCTGACTGGTTGGCATTAATATTGCTGAGTGCTGATTGGTTGGCAATACTTGTACCGAATGCTTCTTGTTTAGCATTACAGCTACTGAGTGCTGATTGGTTGGTAATACTACTACTCAGTGCTGACTGGTTAGCACTACTGCTACTGAGCACTGATTGGTTGGCATTATTGCTACTGAGTGCTGCTTGTTTGGCATTACTGCTACTGAGTGCTGACTGGTTGGCATTAATATTGCTGAGTGCTGATTGGTTGGCAATACTTGTACTGAATGCTCCTTGTTTAGCATTACGGCTACTGAGTACTGATTGGTTGGTATTACTACTACTCAGTGCTGACTGGTTAGCATTACTGCTACTGAGTGCTGACTGGTTGGCATTATTATTGCTGAGTGCTGATTGGTGGCAATACTGCTACTGAATGCTCCTTGTCTAGCATTACTGCTACTGAGTACTGATTGGTTGGCATTAATATTGCTGAGTGCTGATTGGTTGGCTATACTGCTGCTGAATGCTCCTTGTTTAGCATTACAGTTACTGAGTGCTGATTGGTTGGCATTACTACTACTTAGTGCTAACTGGTTAGCATTGCTGCTACTGAGTGCTGACTGGTTGGCATTATTATTGCTGAGTGCTGATTGGTTGGCAATACTGCTACTGAATGCTCCTTGTCTAGCATTACAGCTACTGAGTACTGATTGGTTGGCATTAATATTGCTGAGTGCTGATTGGTTGGCTATAGTGCTGCTGAATGCTCCTTGCTTAGCATTACAGCTACTGAGTGCTGATTGGTTGGCATTACTGCTACTGAGTACTGATTGGTTGGCATTAATATTGCTGAGTGCTGATTGGTTGGCTATAGTGCTGCTGAATGCTCCTTGCTTAGCATTACAGCTACTGAGTGCTGCTTGTTTGGCATTAATATTGCTGAGTGCTGATTGGTTGGCAATACTTGTACTGAATGCTCCTTGTTTAGCATTACGGCTACTGAGTACTGATTGGTTGGCATTACTACTACTCAGTGCTGACTGGTTAGCATTACTGCTACTGAGTGCTGACTGGTTGGCATTATTATTGCTGAGTGCTGATTGGTGGCAATACTGCTACTGAATGCTCCTTGTCTAGCATTACTGCTACTGAGTACTGATTGGTTGGCATTAATATTGCTGAGTGCTGATTGGTTGGCTATACTGCTGCTGAATGCTCCTTGTTTAGCATTACAGTTACTGAGTGCTGATTGGTTGGCATTACTACTACTCAGTGCTAACTGGTTAGCATTGCTGCTACTGAGCGCTGATTGGTTAGCATTACTGCTACTGGGTGCTGCTTGGTTAGCATTACTGCTACTGGGTGCTGATTGGTTAGTTTTACTGCTGCTAAGTGCCTATTGGTTTACATAACTGCTATTGAGTGCTGCTTGTTTGGCAATACTGCTACTGAGTGCTGATTGGATGGCATTACTAGTACTGAGTGCTGATTGGGTGGGTGCTACTGAGTGATACTTGGTTTGCATTACTGCTGCTGAGCCCTGATTGGTTAGGATTACTGCTGCTGAATTGCAATTGGTTGGCCTTACTGCTGTTGACTGAGTGTTGACTGGTTGGTATTAGTGTTGCTGAGTGCTGATTGGTTAGCGTTAATTGGTGTTAATTGGTTAGAGAAATACATTTACTTGAAACAAACTAGTTTATATGAAAACAGTAATTCTGAACTTTTGAACAGCGGCCTGTTTGATCATTGTAATTATTATTCTGGCCAGCCGTACCTCAGAGCAGGTCAGTGCCGTGTTCAGGCCGAAAGCTCCAGAGCTGTTTCTGTGGCAACGAGACTTCGAGCACTGCCGCGATGTGCCTCTAGTGTGACAGGTGTGCGCGGCTATCGCAGGTGTCAGCGTGTGACGGCTCCACCGCAGCTGCCTGTCAGTCTGCGCTCTCATCACACGCACGCAAACCCTGAGTGATGTGCCTCAGCCAGAAACTCCATCTCTCAAATAAGGAAGCGTGTCCGCCCCTCCATCCCACCCCCTATCCCCCCATCCTCTTCTCTTTTCTCATTTCTGAAACTGTGGCGAAACAGCTTAAGTGAAATAAATAAATAAATAAATAAATATAAATAAATAAAGGGAATAAGGGAGAAAGCAGAAAACGGACTTAGCCCTTCTTAGGTAAAGAGCATCATGGTCTTTCAAGTGACAGCGGGCCAAGGGAGCTTGGCCAATGCGGGGGGCTCAGAGGAAGCACTCTAGGCACTTTCATGCTTCATTTCGGGGACATTGTGCTGTCAGACAACTTAAGCTCGTGGCTCGGCCCATTGATAAGGGCCGACCCCCTTTCAGGCGCTGATGGACCCTCAGTGGCACGCTAAGCTCTGAGTGAAAAGAGGCACTCCTCCCCCCCTTCTGCCTGTGGGAGATAGACTTCAGACCCCCACATACACATGCTAATACACGTACACGCTAACGCTCACACATGCTCAGTGCCAGGCAGTAATTAGGTGAACTCCCTGAAGGCCGGTTACAGTTTGGAGCAGATATTGTGGGCCGACGTGCTGTACATGGATCTTCTTACCGTAACTGCTGTAAAAGCCAGACTGTAAACTGACTCTTGCTTATGGATAAATCTTTAAACAGTCTGTTTTTTCTCTACCGGAGGAATAATTATAGCTTCAAAACTCCAAACGAACAACTTTCAACAGTTACTGTACACTGATCAGCTATTATATTAAAGCCACCTCCTTGTATCTACACACACTGTCCACTGTATAAGGGGAAGTTGTGAAAGGGGCCGCCGTGGCCTGAAGTTTAGGGAAAGTCGTTGATTCGCTCCCCAGGACCGACGAGCAAAGGCACCTAACCCCAACTGCTCACTGAGCGCCGTGGATAAGGGCTGCCCACCGCTCCGGGCACGCTTGCTCACGGCCCCCTAGTGTGTATGTTCACTAGTGTGTGTATATGTGGGTGTTTCACTGCACGGATGGGTTCAATGCGGAGGTCAAATTCCGCTGTGTGCAAAATCACATGTGGCTAATTCTAGTTCTAAATTCTCTTTTTTTTTCTAAAAAAATCTAAAAAATCAGCTCCACTGACCATATAGGAGCTACACTTACAGACTGCGTTCCATCCGATTCTTTGTATACATTGTTTCCCTGTTCTTTAATGATCAGAACCTCCCATAGGACCACCACAGAGCAGATATTAGTTTGGTTTTGGATCATTCTGAGCATTAGACACTCCTACTACTTGCTGGTCCACCTTGTAGATGTAAAGTCAGAGACAGTAGCTCATCTGCTGCTGCACAGTTTGTGTTCCTCTAGTTCTTCATCAGTGGACACAGGACGCCGCCCACAGGACACTGCTGTCTGGATAGTTTTGATTGGTGGACGATTCTCAGTCCAGCAGTGACACTGAGGTGTTTAAACACTCCAGCAGCAGCAGCACTGCTGTGTCTGATCCACTCACACCAGCACAACACACACTAACACACCACCACCACATCAGTGTCATTGAAGTGCTGAGAATGCTCCACCTTCCTAATAGTAGCTGCGCTGTGGTGGTCCTGTGAGGGTCCTGATCATTAAAGAACAGAGTAATAAAGTATACAGAGAATCAGATGAACTACAGTCTGTAAGTGGAGCTCCTGTATGGTCAGTGGAGCTGATACAGTGGACAGTGAGTGGAGATACAAGAAGGTGGTTTTAATGCAACTGATCAGTGTATACTTTTCATTAAAACACTAAAATATGACTTTGTAATGGTATACTTGTACAGCTTAGACCTTCTTATGTTAGTTTATCAGCAGTTGTGGATAAAAATGATCTGTTGATTTCAGTTTCAGCTGAAAACGAACATTCTTGGAATGAGAAAACAGCTAATTATCTATTTTTACCAGCTTTTTCAACTTATCTTAATGCTTACATGATGTCACTTCATTGTATCACTTGATGTAGTGTAATGTATTACCTAACCCTCATAGTCATGGTTCAACACAGTGGTTGGCCAGTGAAAAGTTGGCAGGTAATAGTTAAAAAGCTGTGTTTGCATGTATTTGTGTATGTAGTTAGAAACAGTGGTAAACTGCATCGTATTTATAGTTATATATATATAAAAAAAAGTTATATATTATATACATCGTATTTATAGTTTTATATATATACTATATTATATGTCTGCACATACTAATGAACATACATGCTAATACGCACATGTTTGCCCCCCAGCCTTTTTCCCACCATTGATCTCAGATTTGTGCTAAATTATGGATTTCAAAAACAGCCAGTAAGAAGCAAATAAGCTGACGGAGGTGGAGTAATTATTTTTCTTCGGCTCCGCTTTGATGTGCTGCTGGTCAATTCAGACTTAGCCCCACGCAGTAATGTGCGGTGTTTGTTAGCAGAGAGGTGAGGAACCTTATCAATATAAAGATTAGAGGGCAGCATCGTTGCTTTACAGCACCTTGATCTCACAGCAAATGTCCCAGTATTGATCTTTTTGATGCCGCGTGTTGTCCAGGAGGATGAGACATGGCCGTGATTGATTGGAGCTCCATTATTGAGCAGGAAGCCTCCACAGACTGCTGTGAGCTCCGTCCAGTTCTGTCCACCTTCAGTCATGTGGTTCCACATTTATTTACTTGCTTATTTACTGGGTTTGAATGGTCAGGCATAGGAAGCCCAGAGAAGGTCAAGGCTTAAAGGATGGACCAAACATGCCGGTCTGGGTCGATTTCTTGGACATGGATTAAGCCTCACGTAGTCCGTGCTTTGCTTTGTTCACGAGATCTGAGCCAGATGATCAAGCTTGTAAAACATTGTTCAGGTCAGAAAATCAGTTTTTCCGATTGTCTACCAAAAGTTTGGGTGCTCAAATGACATGTTTGTGTTGACTTTCAAAGTGTGAATAAGTGAACACATCCTCTACAGAGACACACTACTGCACGTTTTAATACCAGTTACTGTTTATTTACTGAATTTAACATAAAATCTATAGTTAGTGCAAAAGTTATGGCACATTTTATATCTTATTTGAATATGTTACAAATAAAAAGTAAGTAAGATTAAGTTGTGCATTAAATTGAGCAGAAAACTGGCACCTATTGTGCTCCCTTTTTTTTTAAGTTCACACTTTTATTATTAGGGTTCTACTAGAACAGCTTTGCATGTTTTCCCAAAACAATATTATGTGATACATATGAATCTCCTGATGAGCCCAGTGTGCTCTGATTGTACAGCTTCATTGATCAGCCACAGAGCAGTTGAAAACCTAGCCTTAACTAAACCTGTGACCAGTAAAGATCATGTTACGAGATGATGTCACCATGAAAAGTAGTTTCTGTGGAAAAGAGATTCTCCATCTGGTGTGTAGGTTGGGCTTTCTACTTTTGGGATCTCAGTGAAATGTTCTTGTGTTCAATGGAGTATCTTCTTCCTTAACACAACAATGGACTGACGGGTCTCTAAAGAAAGTTGTTTCTTTCTGGTCATTGTGAGTCGGTCAGCAAGCCATCAACTGCTGATCTTCAGATACTAAACTAACCTAGAATGTTGTTCCCTTTTATACTCACTTATTAGTAGAATGTTTTTCAGCTGTGATCACAATTGAGCAAGAGTGTCCTAACAACCAATAAGTCCAACAACATCCTTAACTTGGATTGGTGGTCGTACCAGGAGATTTAGACAGAGGACTGAGAATTGCTGATTATATGACTATATGCAAAATAAGCCTCTATATAAAAATAGGCTTTAACACAAACATTTTTATTCTTTAAAAACCATCAGATACACTTACATTAATTGTGAAATAAACAATATTGTTTGTGAATTGCATGAAAATTGCATGAAATGAAAGTCTAAAGTGATCCTAAACTTTTGAGCGGTAGTGTATATATGTGTATATATATATGTGTGTATATGTGTGTGTATATATATATATATATATATATATATATATATATATATATATATATATATATATATATAGCTGTGTATGATTTATGCTAAAGCATTGAATTGTAATGATAATGTTGTGTCAGCGAATGTATGATGGGTGGAATCTTTTAGGCTAACCTCTATGGATATTAATTTAAGACTATAATTTAGTCTTCTGTAACTGTGTGACGTGGTGGACCGAAGTCTGATAGACCCTGTCATGATTGGAGAAAGCAAGAGATCTTCCATTGTGGGAGGAAAACACGTGATATTTATATAGGTTTCATTTGCTGTATTATTCATAAACTTGTAATCTACACTTTTAGTATTAGACATTTTAGTGGATCTGCGTTCTGAATGCTGTGACACTCTTTTCATGGAATTTCTCTCAAACACTAAATAAGCAGCTGTGATTGGCCAGAAATCTCACACCCCTTAATACAGTATTAACCAAATATGTTCTAGTAAGTGAACCTTAAATCTACTCAAATCTACTTTTATTAGTTGTTACTTGTGTGAGTAGGTTTCTTATTCTACGGGCAGATAATTTTATGTTAGTTAATAAGTAAAAGTAATTAATAAAGTATTAGCTCATGGAAGAAAGAGAGTTAAGCTAGATTAAACAAGTTCACATCTAGGAATTAATTATATTAATTATATTCTTTTAACTGTCTCAAAATGGGAAATATTAGACATGTAGATTCAATTTAACATGACTGTCCTGCCCCTATAGTAATTTGAATATGGACTTCATACCTACACAGGCTAACATTGAAATACTGGTCAACGAGCTCTTCTCGGTTTAATGGGCTTCCGGTGATTGGCCAGATGCTGCTTATTAGTTACTGGAATTACAGGATGTTCACTGAAACAGATTTCAGCAGTGAGTTAATCACGCGAAAGTGGAAGCCCCTCCCCTTTCAGGAGCTCTCCTCTGGATACGAGAAGGGCATTTAGGGGGCTGGAAATGAGAGAGAGGGAAAGAGGAGAGAGGAAATCAAAGCGTAACCCAATCCTTTCTCAATCAAGGCCTGTGTGTCAACAGCAGCCATTAATGCAGGGCGTGATGGGAAACGTGCCTGAGGCCCCGTAGCGAGGGATTGAGAGAGGTGCGTGTTGGCCGGCACGCCGCTCTGAAGTGGAGTCGCGGTGTGCCGCCGCAATCACGGACACGCCGACCCCCGCTGTCCTCGCTTTGTGGCAGATTGCACCGCGTCCCCCCCCCAAATCACCTTCATCTCTCCCACCCTCTCTCTCTCTCTCTCTCTGTTCTGAAGCTGTTCGGTATTCCTCTTCCTCTGTTGCTTTTACTTTTTAGAGTGGATTAACACCTTCAACCCCCCCTTACTATTCTTTTAACCCTATTCAACCCTATTAAAGTCTCCTCAGCGATCAGAGACTTTGTCCCCTTTACCTGTTTAAATCTGTCCCCTTTACCTGTTTAAATCTGTCCCCCAGGTTAGTTGGTGAGCGTGAATGTCCATGTTGGTCAGTAAAATGCATCAGCGTTGGACGTTTTTGAGATATAAAGTGTTTATGGCTGTATAGAATAGAGCTGTGTGTTGGCAAGAACCTGGTGATACAATACGTATCGTGATACAGCGGTCACGATTCAATATATCGTGATATATTGCGATCTTGCAAGCAAAGTGATATATTGTGATTTTTCAAATACTACTATTAAATCACACCACTGTATGAACAGGTTTGTCAGTGCTTACAATAGCATTGCGCCCTTGTGCTGCTTGTTAATGTTGGAGTGGAGCTGAAAATGGATTACAACACTGCGTCAGAGGTTTAAACACAACACACAATGATTCACTGTCTGCCAGGAATCTGTGTATTGATACTGTGTTTTTGAGAATCGATACAGTATCACTAAACATAATATCCCGATATTCGATATTTTCGATATTTTCTTACACCCTTACTAATAAGCTATTATTTTAGGACTCACACCAGCCGCACTAAGTATTAATTGATTAGAGGCAGCATGAAGTTACACATATTACTGTTATTATTGCTATTCAATTGTATCTTATGATTAGCTCCATTATTATTATTACTATTGTTATTATCGCTTTACTTATTCCATTGCTGTAGTTAGTTTGGCTGTATGACTGTATATCTGAGCTCAGACTAATGCATGTGCACGTTTGTGTGTCTTTATCCACAGTTCCGGGCCCCCCCTCTCTGTGGGTGCATCAGGATTCTGAAAACTCTGCAGTGGTCCGCTGGCTGCCCCCAGAAGTCGTACCTCCGGGACTGGATCTGCTGGGCTACCGTCTCCAGTTGGGCCGCAAGGATGTCCTTCCTCCGGCCACGCTGGAGTTCGGCCCCGAAGAGCAGGAATACTCCATACCCAGCATGCACCGGGGCGCCACTTACATCTTCAAACTGTCGGCCAAGTCGCGCTCCGGCTTTGGCGAGGAAGCGGTGCAGGAGCTGAGCCTGCCGGAGCAAGTCCCCAGAGGCTACCCCCAGATCACAGACGGCTCCAACGTCACCTGCTGCTCCGTCCACTTCTCCTGGCTGCCCCCGGTGCTGGCCGAACGCAACGGCGCCATCACCGAGTACACGCTGGCCTACAAGGAGGCCGGGGCCTCGGGAATTCCGCTCGAACTGCGCCTGTCGGCCTCCGAGAACAGCTTCACCCTCAACAGCCTCAAGCCCAACTCCATTTACGACGTGAAAATACGCGCACACACCAGTGTAGGTCCAGGGCCCTACAGCCCGTCCGTCCAGTATCGGACAGTGGCCCTCGAGACAGGTAGGGCTTTGCTTGTCTATCTGGACAGAAACCAAAAAAAACTAAAAATAAATCAACAGCATAACCTGCCCCCACCACTGAAAACAGCCATCCAAGCACCTACACAGCGGTTAAATTAATACTAACGCGGGGAACTCACCTCACTACCCCAAACCCAGGTAACGCCAAGTCAGTAAGTTAAGTCAGTCAGTTTTTGAAAAGGGAGGAGCTCCGAACTCGCAAGGTAAGTGCAAACTTGATTGGTCAGCCACGCGTCCTGTAAGCCAGCACACTCACTCATTTAGCCACGTGAGGTATGCGCAGGTAGGAGACGAGCAGCGAGTCACTGATTCAGTTGAATTAGTCAGGTTTGAGTAGGTTTGGATTTTTTTGGTTTTGTTTTACTATTCACTTTGTTTTTGTTTGTTTCTTTTCTTTTTTTGTTTTTTGTTTTTTCGAGAATCCCCCCTCAACCCCTGCCCCCCACCCATCTTGTCCTCTTTCTACACTGAGATGGTTTGCAGAGCATGGCATCCTAAGATGCACTGCTACAAAGACTGCGGGCATGATATGTTTTGCTCTGTCCTTCAGTTTCCTCCCGGCTCAGTGTGGGCAGCGCCTGTCCAGAGGCGGGACATGAAGCAGCAGTGGTCAGAGCTCATATGAGCCCATATATGGTCGTAATAGTCTAGATCTATCTCGAGCACCTTCGCTTCTCTGTATGCTGCACAGTCGCGTGTTGTCCGCCGCGCTGTCCGACCGCTGGCACCCGCGTTGGCTCCTGGGCTTCGCCGACCGCTTCTGGAGCGGCCCTGCCCGTCTGAGCCGGCCGAGTTTTGTACAACCCTGTCCTCTGTGTGTCCACCAGTCCAGTCGTGTGCTGTTTTTGTCTTAACCAAACGCGCCCTTCCCCACCTCCTTCACAGCGGTCACCACACATCACCCACTCCGCAGGACCCCCTCGGGAGTAGATTCTGCTCCACTCTCCATCTCTCTCTCTGTCTCTTTCTCTCTTAGCTCGCTCGCGCTCTCTCGCTCCACTGTCCCCTGTCATCTTCACTAAAGCATCTCTCTCTCTCTCTCTCTCTCTCTCTTTTTGCCTTTCGTTCTCGTACCCGTGTGCTGCGCGGCCAGATGTTCCTAAAAACTTCACGGTGAAGTTGGTCACCAAGACGACAGTGCTGCTGACGTGGAAGTTTTCCGACAGCCGCTCTCCGTACCGCTGCACGGTGAGTAGGGCTCAACCGAAGACTCCTTCATGCTCACTCTGATCTCCACTCAGGCGTTCAGGCGCTCAGGCGTTCAGATTTGAGGGTTTGTTTGTTGTTAAGATATGTACAGCAGGCAAGACGCACAAAAATGTAGGTAGATTATTATTTTATTATTATTTTTTTTTTATGCAAACAATGTCTACTACACATGAAACCTTCGTTTGAAGCTCCTGCTGTTTATGAATTGATATAATGAGCCCAGAATGAATGTAGTTGTTAAAATTAACCTCAGGAGGGCTTACTTGTAGCAGACAAAGGAGCTCGTCTCTGAAATGTCTAGTAAATCAAAGCAGAATACAATTAATTTAGAACAGTTCTGTTCTAAATACATAAAAATATTTGCATTTTAATAATCTGATGCCATGACTATATATATATATATATATATATATATATATATATATATATATATATATATATATATATATATACAGTACCGCTCAAAAGTTAATTCACAATTCACAAACAATATTGTCCATTTCACAATTAATGTAAGTGTATCAGATAATTTTTAAAGAATAAAAATGTTTGTATTAAAGTCTATTTTTGTATAGAGGCTTATTTTACATATAGTTCTATTATCAGTAATTCTCAGTCCTCTGTCTAAATCTCCTGGTACGACCACTAATCCAAGTTAAGGATGTTATTGGACTAATTGGTTGTTAGGACACTCTTGCTCAATTGTGATGCACAGCTGAAAAACATTCTACTAATAAGTGAGTATAAAAGGGAGAACAACATTCTAGGTTAGTTTAGTATCTGAAGATCAGCAGTTGATGGCTTGCTGACCGACTCACAATGACCAGAAAGAAACAACTTTCTTTAGAGACCCGTCAGTCCATTGTTGTGTTAAGGAAGAAGATACTCCATTAAAACAAGAACATTTCACTGTGATCCCAAACTTTTGAGCGGTAGTCATATATATATATATATATATATATATATATATATATATATATATATATATATATATATATATATATATATATATATATATATATATATATTTAAGGTGTTGTGTGTGTATATATAGGAACACACATGAGCTTCTTGCATTGTTCAAGAAGAAGGTTAAACAAGCCCCTACGGCTCTCACTGTGCTATGTGTACATTGCTTACAGTCACCAAGAGGGTGATTAAAATAATATAGGTGTGAGTTAAATTACTTATTAGAATAAAACACTTTACCAGTTTAACTGCATAAAATATCTCTGTTAAAAATAGAACCCCATGTTAGTTTAGACCCCCACTCTTCACTGCTGTGCAGAAGTCTGCAATAATATATTACAGCATTAATCTGGACAGTTAACATTTATTTGTTTGAAAATAAAAACCAATATATTTTGGTTTGATGCGTGTTACCCAAACCATTCCCTGCCCAGTAACGTCCAGTGTTTACAGTGACCATCCAATATGTAATATATCTAATTAAACTCTTAAGCTAGCTCTGCTAAAGAGAGAAATTCTGTCTGTTTGGGTTGTTTTTGTATTTATTTTAGTATTTTTACTAAACAAAAACCAGTTGCTGTCCAGATTATTGCAGCTTGTTACTTAAATATACTTATTAAAATGTTATTAATGTATTACAAAATGAGTGCATCTCATATGTACCATATATAAGTAGTGTAAACAGTAATATATTATGTTTTAACAGATTTATAAATGAGAATTATTTAATTGATTAGTTTTTTATGAACTGTTTTCTGTATATTCAGTTTGGGGAACAGCCATCACAGACAAACGATGGGCAAACCTTTCCATTAAGGCAGGAAAATGGATCTGTTTATATCATTACCGTCTGCTGCTAAACACCGTCTGACAACTAACCTGAAGGCTTCAATCATCATATGCCCTTATATATTTATCCATTATGTATTTAGCCGTTATACATTTATCCAGCGCGTCCCGGACGCGACCTCCGGCTTTAGTCATTTTATGGTCAAATCCATTCCGGTATGGAAGCAGCACTCAGGCATCCAATAACCAATAAACACACAGATAAATCAAAAGCTCCGCTCCTTCATCTCGGCACCGCCGGGTTTCTTTCTGCTTCCGCTCTGTCCTTCAGATCGACTACAGCCGCCAAAAAGTGGACGTAGACGCTAGAATGACCAAAGCTCTGATCACCAGCCTGAGGCCCAACAGCTCGTACGAGTTTCACATCACCTGCCCGGACAGCAGCGACGGGGGTCCCAGGCATCGGCTGGTGGCCCGGACAGCCCCGTCCTTCCTGGCCAACAAACCGGAGCTGGACATAAGGAGAGAGCCGGACAACTCGGTCACCATCTTCTTACCTTCTCTGGAGACCAGGGATATGATCAAGTGAGCATTGCTTGTGCTAACGTGCCTCTGGGCTGGAAGTCAAGAGGCCAGAAATAAGCTGAAGGCCAACACATGTTCACTGTAAAGCATATATATATATATGAGATAATAAGAGTGTCATTCAGCTCAGACTGTATAAAGAGCAGCTTTCCAGCATCAGTGAAGCTTCAGACATCACTTAGGAAAGCACAGTAACCCGTAGCAGCTGCTCTTGTCGCCAGTGAGAGCTGAACATCTCTAAATAGTAGCTTTACAGGCCCAAAACTTTAAATGTAAGTTAATGAGGTTTTATTCCAAGTGAATTTGGAGCATTTCTATTGGTCCATTCATCATGAAACTTACACAGGATATAAAGATGATACAGAAATGAAGATACATGTTTTCTTTGAACAGCAGTGATTTGTTGGTAGACCTTTCATATTCATTACATATTAATCTGAACAGTTATTTCAGCATTTATTCACATCTTTTTCACGGTTTTCACAATCATATCACTGCTGTAGCAACAAAACCTTGTGTCTTCAAACTGATAACCATAGAAAGAAAAAACAAGGTTTCTGTTTAACATGATGGAAACAAACCGACAGTTTGGGCTGTTTCTTTTGGTCAGTTGGTCGTGAAATTCACATGCAGTCTAAAGAATAACTGGCATTCTCACATTCTGACACTGAAAAACAACAAAAATGGAGAGACAAGGATTATTTCTGACAGCGGTAGTATTTTCATGTTTAGTTTTAATAAATAAAATTAATAATAAATAAAAAGCAGTTCTATTGGGATCTCTTTATGTTTGGTTTGACTGGCATCATTTGGGAGCCACTGAGTCTTGATAGCTAGTCAGGAAAACAGAGCAGCTGATTGGTCCACTCTAGGTTTGTACTGTAATAGCTGCGTACAGTGAACGCTAAAAGGCAACAACATTGTTAATCACAATTATTTCTAATAATAAATCAATTAATCAGCAGCTCAAATCTCACTATAGTGACAGGCCTAGTTACTGTTGTGCATGTAGCTCTATTTTGCTGAACGCTTAACATCTTGTTTTGTATTTGTGGCTTTTTTTTTAATTTTATTTATTTTTCCCCCTCGCTGTTTCGCAGGTCTGTCTATGTGGTGGTGGTCCCGCTAAAGAAAGGTCGAGGACCTATGAGGCACACCATGAACCCAGATGAAATAGATCTGGAAGAGGTAAACATGCTCCACAGACATGGCTGACGTGTTCCCCCTGGGCTGTTTCTAGCAGAGAGGGGAGAATTACTCTTCCTCCCCCTCCTTCTCCTCCTCTTCCTCCTCACCCTGAGACTCTTCAACCACTTGACTTTGCACCACGACCCCCACAAGGGTATCGGCTACGGAATGATCCTTTTTTTCCAATCTTTTTTTTAAACCCCCCCCCCCCCCCTCCTTTTTTTTTGTTCTCCCCAAGTAGATAACTCCTTTCATTTCAGTTTGGGCTCGACGCCAGCGAGTACCCGCTGACTCCAGACCAGAGCGAGAATTAGTTCAAACAGCGTCACGTATTTTCTGCCCTACGAATCTTCGTCAGACAGACATCTCAGATCGTTCTGTCCCAGGGAGGCGTCTCACGTTGGTCTCCTGCGGTGGTCTCATTGCGGCGGGGTATAGCGCTCGCTCGTTTAATGTGGAGGAAGGCGCCCGTTCCGTGCTGAAGAGTGCGTGAGCGGCCGACGAAGGTAGAGAAGAGTTACTTAATAGAAATAAGAGTTAATCATCACCAAGTGGCAGCTATTTGAACACTGAGTGGCAGGTTCTTTTAAAAAATGTCCTCGAAGCTTGTACAAACATTTAGAAAGAGACTATATTATAACTTTCTAATACACTTTTGAAAATAGAATTCAGCCCGCTGTCACCTAAACCAGAACCGGCCTCTCACTGTACTCACAATGCTTTACTGTGCATATATTGCGTTTGGTGTATAGTGAATCCAGAGCTGATGCCCTACACAGTGCCCTGTTTCTCAAATAGAGAGAGACTGTGGACTCTATCTGTAGAGACTTTCACCTCAGACAGCTAAACGTGAAAAAACGAAGCTAATAAAAACATTTTGGTGGAGTGGCGATACCGGTCTGGGGCTGGTTTTCAAGGTTTGGGTTTGGACCCCCAGTTCCAAAGATGGCTTATGTTAATGCTACATCACATTTTACACCATTAACCATGCCTCAACTCTGTGGCAGCAGCAGTTTGGAGAAGAACCCTTTGCTGTTCCAGCCTGACTGTGTCCCTGTGCTCAAAGGAGGACATGGGTTGATGAGTTTGGTGTGAAGGAACTCCAGAGTTCTGACCTTAACCTCACTGAACGCCTCCGGAATGTTGATTCAGAGCCTGGCCTTCTCGTCCACCATCAGTGTCTGACCTCTCAAATGCTCTGTTGACTGAATGGACACAAATATCCACAAATTCACTCCAAAGTCTTGTGAAAAAAGCCTTCCCTGAAGAGTGGAGGCTGTTACAGCTGCCCCCTCCATAGTTTTGGAATGTGGTGTTAGACACATCATGTATGATGGTCAGGTGTCCACATATATTTGGCCATGTAGTGTAATAACATAATTAACTATTTTACTGTTTTTAACTTTAGCCTTATAAACCATGATGGGAAAATATCACTCTTGTGTATATAAACATGGATCTTCATGTAAAACCTCTGCAAACCCTGGAACTACAGCTCTACGGCTCTACAGCTGGTTCCCCACATCTCTTTGAAACACTTGGCCTCTCTCTTTCTCACCGTTCACCGCTCTCTCTCGTCCCCAGCTATTCAGGGATACGAACGTAAAGCAGAGACACGTGCGAACCACCCGCCAGCTGCGGCAGGTCGACCTGAAGAAGCCCTACATCGCTGCCAGCTTTAAGCCCACCGCCATACCGTCATCCTTCACCCTGGGCAACCAAATGGTCTACAACGGCTACGAGAACAGAGCGCTGGAGCCGGGGCAGGATTACGTCTTCTTCATCCTGGCCGAGCTCAACTCCACCGGCATGGTGAGTATAGCTGCTTTAAGCCACAGGTGGACAGTCTGTCACATCTCATTCAGCTCAAAGAGCTCACCATCAAGACCCTGACGAGCTGAATCAGGCATGCTAGGAAACAGTAAGCAGCACAGGGCTGTGGCGCCGGCATGTTTTAATCTGAGAAAAGATCATAAATAAATGAGCCTCAAATATTATTATACTTTTTTTAGTATTTGGAGGACTATTAGGATTCGAAAAAATAATAATAATAGTACAGTCATAGGTGGGGGGGGGCGAAAAAAACAAAACATTGAAACGAATCAACAATGCAACGAATCAGAGAGCAAAAGAAAAAAGTAAAAATAAAAAAAGATTATATATATATATATTATATTTTATATATATATTATATATAGATTGTATATATATATATATATACAATCAAGGCTTGTATGTACACCATATTCAAAGTAGCACAACTTAATCCATAATATTGTCCTCTGATAGCTTTGTGTGTGTGTGTGTGTGTGTGTGTGTGTGTGTGTGTGTGTGTGTGTGTGTTTCTGGTGTTTCTGGTTTGTGGGATGGCTCTGGGGGAATCAGGGTACTGATGGAGTAGTGGAGGGTACTGTAGGGTTTTGTAAGGCTTTTGTCCAGGCTGGCTCTGGGTCAGTGGTTTTGATATTGATGGTGTCTGAAAGTTCCTCCATTGATATGTAGTCAGTGAACAGGTTTTCTAGTGATTAATGGTGATGTTTTGTTTTTTAAATATTATACAGAGTACAGAAAGTGACTCTAAGGGGGGTGAACTGGTACTTTAGAACTGTGGTACGTGGTCTTTTGGTCATGGTTCTTAACCGTGTGCTGTGTTTGTGCAGAAAATGTTTGTGTCCAGCCCCTACACGGACATCATCATGGCCCCGGACGTCGACCCCCGGCCAATGGAGACGGGCGGAGATGGTCTCATCTGGGTGGTGGGGCCCGTCTTGGCCGTGGTCTTCATCATCTGCATCGTCATCGCCATTCTGCTGTATAAGAAGTGAGTGGGGGCGGGGACGGATCGGACACAAACATGATGTTTAATACTATTTATGTTCAGAATCACAGTCTGGGCTGGAGAGTATACGCTTTAACCCTTTTCCTCCAGAGCTAGTGCTGAATTTCAAACCATTCTTGTACTGAGAGTGATGTCAATACATATCGTTGTTCATAGTTGCTGAAAACACAAAGAAATGACTTTCCATGAAACCAAAGTAGACATAAAATGCAAAAAAACAACTTAAATATTATAAAAAATGTAAATATTATAGAATTAAAAACATTATATAGAAGACAAATATTAATTATAGAATTATAAAGATTAAAAAAGGTAAAAGAGTCAGTATAATATAGTTAAGCAACTAATATAGTTCTTTTCTCCAGCTGATGGTAAAGTGTGCTGCTTCTTAAAGAGCCCATATCCTTTATGCATTATCTCCCATGAAGCCTATTAACAGTCTTTATGCCAGTTTACAGACCTTAAAGGGGAACTTCACCATTTTTTGTCTAAAAAAAAAAGTCATTCTGTCAAACAGTAATTTCAGAGCATTGATATAATTTTTTAAAAACTCAGTGATGTGCCCCTTTAATTAAATCTAATTAGCAGTCGGACTGTTTTCGTTCCTGTCCCTTTAAGGCCTGCATATGTAGATGAATGCTCTGATTGGCTGCCACTTCAAGTAGCTGTTTCAAAACCAGTAAACCAATTCCATCTCCTTCAAAACAAGTAAACAGAATGAGTTTTTCTGTCATATGGGCCCTTTAAACTGCTTCACTTGGCCCTCACTGGCTACAGGAGCATCCTTCTCACAGTCTGTTAGGAAGGAGTTCATTCACCTGTGCACAGGACAGCGTGAGCTCCAGTCTTACTGTATAGGGTGATCCAGAGCGCGGCGCAGAAACGCTCAGCATTGTGAAATATTAAAAGCGAGCAGTGGAGTATCTAATAGCTGCTAACCTGGCTAAGCACGGCTGACCTCTTTGGAAAGTCAGGAGGAACAGAGCTTCTTTAATAGCTTTGTAGCCAAGCCAAGAGCGAGTCTCCCTGCAGGATATTGTTTCCTCCGCCCGCCCTTGGACCTGACCTCAGCTGCTGGGAGATCGTATAGTCCCCCATAGGGCTCCCACACAAACTGTCTTTTACAGGTCTCCCCTAATGTAGATGAGCTCGATCTGACGCCTGCTCTGTGAATTTAAATGCGCTGTATTGATTTTTCTTCCCTTTCTCTTCTCCCTTTGTTTTTTTTCCCTTTTGTTATATATTTATTTCTCTCCCTTGCTTTCTTTGGAAACAGCAAACCTGACAGGTAAGGCTTAGCTGTACTTTATTGCTGTTTTCAGGGGCGCAAGAAAATAACCCGCCTCAGCATAAAATATGTTTTTAATTAGACGCATGGCAGAAAGCTGGTTGCGTTGATGCGGGTTTGCGGCTGGCGCAGCGCGTTTTTTTGGCTTTGCTTTGTAAATCTGTTTGCGTTTGTGGAGTGGTGTACGTGCTCTGTTTATAGGCTAGCTTTTTGATTTTATTTTTCTTTGCTTTATACCTTCATGGTGGTGCTATGTGCGTTTTTTTTTTTTTTCTATTTTTAAGCAGCAAAAGGAAGGAGTCAGAACCACGCACGAAATGTTTGCTCAACAACGCTGAGATCACACCTCACCATCCGACCGACCCTGTGGAGATGAGACGCATCAACTTCCAAACCCCAGGTATGTGGATACGCACATGTGCGGTCATATTGCGCAAACTCCTACAGACCTTACTTCTGTATTAATCCTTAAAGGCACAGTACGGTAAAAAAGCCATAGCAAACCATAAACTAGGCCTTCAAAGCCTGCTCAGAAACCTCCATGGCGATGCTAATTTGTGCTAGTGGGCCTGATGTTAGTGCACATAAACGTTCGTTGGTTGCTGTATGTAACATACAGAGATTTGAAGCTGGGGAAAGACACCCTGTATGCTGTATTGGAAGCCTGTAGTAGACATTAACATATATTTTACCATGTAGCAGTTTTACAGGGATTCTTTAAAGGAGCAATGTGTGAAATTTTTAGTGTTAAATATTTCAAATTTAACTTAAATTATGAACAGAATGTGTGGAAATAGCATTTTTGACAGTATGTCTCGTGTTACTGAGATATCTACTGAAGTTAGCTTGCTAAATAACAAGCCTGGTCCTGACTGTCTCGTAGTACCACTTGCACCTGAAGAGGTGATAGTGAGTCACTGTAGTACCACTTGCACCTGAAGAGGTGATAGTGAGTCACTGTAGTACCACTTTGTACCTGAAGAGGTAATAGTGAGTCACTGTAGTACCTCTTTGTACATGAAGAGGTGATAGTGAGTCACTGTAGTACCACTTTGTACCTGAAGAGGTAATAGTGAGTCACTGTAGTACCTCTTTGTACCTGAAGAGGTTATAGTGAGTCACTGTAGTACCTCTTTGTACATGAAGAGGTGATAGTGAGTCACTGTAGTACCACTTTGTACATGAAGAGGTGATAGTGAGTCACTGTAGTGCCTCTTTGTACCTGAAGAGGTGATAGTGAGTCACTGTAGTACCACTTTGTACATGAAGAGGTGATAGTGAGTCACTGTAGTACCTCTTTGTACCTGAAGAGGTGATAGTGAGTCACTGTAGTACCACTTTGTACCTGAAAAGGTAATAGTGAGTCATTGTAGTACCACTTTGTACCTGAAGAGGTAATAGTGAGTCACTGTAGTACCACTTTGTACCTGAAGAGGTGATAGTGAGTCGCTGTAGTACCTCTTTGTACATGGAGAGGTGATAGTGAGTCACTGTAGTACCTCTTTGTACATGAAGAGGTGATAGTGAGTCACTGTAGTACCACTTTGTACCTGAAGAGGTAATAGTGAGTCATTGTAGTACCACTTTGTACCTGAAGAGGTAATAGTGAGTCACTGTAGTACCACTTTGTACCTGAAGAGGTGATAGTGAGTCGCTGTAGTACCTCTTTGTACCTGAAGAGGTAATAGTGAGTCACTGTAGTACCTCTTTGTACATGGAGAGGTGATAGTGAGTCACTGTAGTACCTCTTTGTACCTGAAGAGGTAATAGTGAGTCACTGTAGTACCTCTTTGTACCTGAAGAGGTGATAGTGAGTCACTGTAGTAGCACTCTGTACCTGAAGAGGTAATAGTGAGTCACTGTAGTACCTCTTTGTACATGAAGAGGTGATAGTGAGTCTCTGTAGTACCACTTTGTACCTGAAGAGGTGATAGTGGGTCACTGGAATACCACTTTGTACATGAAGAGGTGATAGTGAGTCATTGTAGTACCACTTTGTACCTGAAGAGGTGATAGTGAGTCACTGTAGTACCTCTTTGTACATGAAGAGGTGATAGTGAGTCACTGTAGTACCACTTTGTACATGAAGAGGTGATAGTAAGTCACTGTAGTACGTCTTTGTACCTGAAGAGGTGATAGTGAGTCACTGTAGTACCTCTTTGTACCTGAAGAGGTGATAGTGAGTCACTGTAGTACCACTTTGTACCTGAAGAGGTAATAGTGAGTCATTGTAGTACCACTTTGTACCTGAAGAGGTGATAGTGAGTCACTGTAGTACCTCTTTGTACCTGAAGAGGTGATAGTGTGTCATTGTAGTACCACTTTGTACCTGAAGAGGTGATAGTGAGTCATTGTAGTACCACTTTGTACCTGAAGAGGTGATAGTGGGTCACTGGAATACCACTTTGTACCTGAAGAGGTGATAGTGAGTCACTATAATACCACTTTGTACCTGAAGAGGTGATAGTGAGTCACTGTAGTACCACTTTGTACATGAAGAGGTGATAGTAAGTCACTGTAGTACCTCTTTGTACCTGAAGAGGTGATAGTGAGTCACTGTAGTACCACTTTGTACCTGAAGAGGTGATAGTGAGTCACTGTAGTAGCACTCTGTATCTGAATTTAAGGCGTGCCATCTTACACATTGCTCCTTTAAAGAGTAAAGACTTCTGCTGCTGCTGTTTTCGGTTGCTAAGCGATCCCTGAAGCTGGTTAGACTTCAGCTCACGCCGTCGGTGACGTATCTACGTCCAGTATGCTTTAGTATGATGTAATGAAGAAGTTGGGTGGTGTTTG
The DNA here is from genome assembly GCA_021613375.1 of Megaleporinus macrocephalus. Lineage (NCBI taxonomy): Eukaryota > Metazoa > Chordata > Actinopteri > Characiformes > Anostomidae > Megaleporinus > Megaleporinus macrocephalus. The sequence goes on along the minus strand of CM038721.1, from coordinate 38,126,795 downwards.
ATGTTGATTGGTAGTCGAGGACTCCGGAGCAGAGCTGCTTGTTGATTTGTTCTTCAGCTCTACAGCTCATCTCCTCCACTCGCGCTCAGTCTCACACAGACACGTGCGCTGGCTGCTCGTTCTCCTGACTGATAGCAGCTGCTGCGCTGCTGAATAGATGAAGCTCAGAATCTGATTTTAAAAAGTGAAGGGTCAGTTCTTCAGAGGTCATTTTTTTGCCCACCCGCTCCCCCCACCCATAACTCAGCCAGACTGTAAGGCGATCTTTCTTCTCCTCCGAGTTCTCCGGGAGGACATTCTTCACTCCTCTCGTTCTCTCAGACTTTCTTCTAAACCTGCTCTGACACTTTTCCTCTCATTCCTGAGGAGCTGCTGAGTGAACACTTCACCCGGACCCCCATTTCTTTCTCCGCCCTCCCCTCTCTCTCATTTTCTTTCTCTTCCTCACTCTCTTTTTTCTTACTCTCTTATATATGCTCTCTCCCCTTTTTCATTTTCTTCCTTCTTTCCTCCTATTTTTCTCCCTCATCTGCTCAGTATCTCTTCATCTCTCTCTCTCTCTCTCTCTTGCTCTCTTCTCCATTTCCCCAATCTCTCTTTCTCTCTCTCTTTAGCTCTCTTCTCTATTTCTCCAATCTCTCTCTCTCTCCCCAGCTCTTCATGTCCTCCCAATCTCTCTCTCTCTCTCCAACTCTTTTCATTTCCTCCCAATCTCTCTCTCTCTCTCTCTCTCTCTCTCTCTCTCTCTCTCTCTCTCTCTCTCTCTTTCTCTCCAACTCTTCATTTCCTCCCAATCTCTCTCTCTCTCTCCAACTCTTTTCATTTCCTCCCAGTCTCTCTCTCTCTCTCTCTCTCTCTCTAGCTCTAGCTCTCTTCTCCCTTTGCCCCAATTTCTCTCTCTCTCTCTCTCTCTCTCTCTCTCTCTCTCTCTCTCTCTCTCTCTCTCTCTCTCTCTCCCCAGCTCTTTTCATTTCCTCCCAATCTCTCTCTCTCTCTCTCTCTCTCTCTCTCTCTCTCTCCCCAGCTCTTTTTATTTCCTCCCAATCTCTCTCTCTCTCTCTCTCTCTCTCTCTCTCTCTCTCTCCCCAGCTCTTTTCATTTCCTCCCAATCTCTCTCTCTCTCTCTCTCTCTCTCTCTCTCTTTCTCTCCAGCTCTTTTCATTTCCTCCCAATCTCTCTCTCTCTCTCTCTCTCGCTTTCTCGCTTTCCAGCTCTCTTTTCAATTTCCTCCCCATATCTTTCTCTCTCTCCAGCTCTCTCTCGCTCTCTCTCTTCAGCTCTCTTCTCCATTTCATCCCAATTTCTCTCTTTCTCTCTCGCTCTCCAGCTCTCTTCTCAATTTCCTCCCAATATCCCTCTCTCTCTCTTTCTCTCTCTCGCTCTCTCTCTCTCTCTCTCTCTCCAGCTCTCTCTTTCTTGCTCTCTCTCTCTGTCTCTCTCACTCACTGTCTCTCTCTCTCTCTCTGTCTCTCTCACTCACTGTCTCTCTCTCTCGCTCGCTCTCTCTCTCTCTCTCTCTGTCTCTCTCACTCACTGTCTCTCTCTCTCTCTCTCGCTCTCTCTCTCTCTCTCTGTCTCTCTCTCTCTTTCTCTCTCTCGCTCTCTCTCTCTGTCTCTCTCTCTCTCTCTCTCTCTCCAGCTCTCTCCTTCTCTCTCTCTCTGTCTCTCTCACTCACTGTCTCTCTCTCCTTCTCTCTCTCTCTCTATCTCTCTCACTCACTGTCTCTCTCTCTCTCGCTCGCTCTCTCTCTCTCTCTCTCTGTCTCTCTCACTCACTGTCTCTCTCTCTCTCTCTCTCACTCACTGTCTCTCTTTCTCTCTCTCGCTCTCTCTCTCTGTCTCTCTCTCTCTCTCTCTCTCCAGCTCTCTCCTTCTCTCTCTCTCTGTCTCTCTCACTCACTGTCTCTCTCTCCTTCTCTCTCTCTCTCTATCTCTCTCACTCACTGTCTCTCTCTCTCTCTCTCTCTCTCTCTCTTAAGCCTCTGTATATCAGCGTTTTGGTTTCAAACGCAGTAATCTTGCTGTGCTGCCCCAGGAAGCCAAAACTCTGTCGTTGCCTGGATCCCTCCGTCCGCGTGAAAGATAAAGAGAGGGAGAGGTGAAGAGAAGAGCGAGGGAAGGGAAGATGGGGTGGAGTGAAAGCATCTCTGGCCGATTCATTTGCAGTAATCACTCCTCTGTCGTGAGGCGGGGTGACCGGCGTGGTCTTAATAATGCCTGTAAAATGAGGACGCCGCGCTTTCATCTTGTTGTGTGCGGCGACGTCGCACCGCTCTCCTCCATCAGACTCTTTTTTAACAAACGCCCTCGTGTTCACGTTCCACTTTATTAATTGAGCTCTATTCCTTCAGCCTTGTGTCATTGTTCTGTAGGAGCCAGCAGTGTCGTTATCTCTCCGCGCGGTGGATTTAATTTAAACAGACGTTTTGGGCCAATTAAGCGAGCAGTGCGCTGTTTGGGCCACATTTCCTTTAGATAATAGCAGCCATGGTTCTAACAAGCATCCTTCTCTTCAGCCGCCTCACCGAACAGAGGATTATGAAAGAGAGAGAGAATACTGTGTATAGAGCATGTGTTCATTTTAAAGGAAGCAATTTCAGAGTCACAATTTACACAGGATCTCCACTTTGGTAGTCCCTCAGTAAAGAGGTGTATCACCACTGAAGAGGTGATAGTGAGTCACTGTAGTATCTCTTTGTACCTGAAGAGGTGATAGTGAGTCACTGTAATACCACTTTGTACCTGAAGAGGTGATAGTGAGTCACTGTAGTACCTCTTTGTACCTGAAGAGGTGATAGTGAGTCACTGTAGTACCTCTTTGTACCTGAAGAGGTGATAATGAGTCACTGTAGTACCACTTTGTACCTGAAGAGGTGACTGTGAGTCATTGTAGTACCTCTTTGTACCTGAAGAGGTGATAGTGAGTCACTGTAGTACCTCTTTGTACCTGAAGAGGTGATAGTGAGTCACTGTAATACCACTTGGGGTGACCGACTAATTGGTGTTATAAGTAAGGTGGCTAATTGCTGATGATCTCATAAATAAGCCACCTTAAAAATTCGAAACTCCGCAGGTTGTGAGATCACGACGTTCCAGAAGGACCCCTAATCCAGAGTTACGGACCCCTAATCCCTAATGGATCCTCAGCCTAGCCAGCTTGCTTTATGGCTTCAGACTTCAGCAACAACCTGACAGTCACTACAGGCTGTACTACAGGCTTAGAAAGGGAGGGGTTATCAGTGGGTTAGTGTGCAGCCTCACCACTGGATGCCACTAAATCTTACATATTGCACCTTTAAAAGACCTGAACTATCCCTCCTTTAAACAAGACATGGGCAGTTATTATCAACGGCTGTTTGAAAACCCAGCAACTAGTCGATTCAGAGATAGCCACCTCAAAATAAACTCCTAATAAATGAAAATCGAGCTGGTCTGATCAGGAGAGGTTGGATCTTCAAGATTCAAGAGTTTTATTGTCATATGTACAGCAGAACAGACAGTTACGCTGTACAATGAAATTCTTACTTTGCTGTTCCTCCATTCATCAATAGATAAGATAACAAAAAAAAAGAAATAATAAAAATATATACAAAATATATAACGTATAATAATATAAGTTGAAGTAAATAAAAGTATTTTTATAGTTAAAGAATAAAAAATAAAAAAATAAAAAAATAAAATAAAAAATAAATAAATAAATAAAAGTAAAATAAAAAAATAAATAAAATAAAATAAATAAAAGTAAAATAAAAATAAAAATAAAATAAAAGTTGTGTGAGGATCTCTCACCTTAGCAGGAGGATTAGATGCTTAAACAGACTGCTCACTGAATTTACTGCAGTCATGTACTTAGATAAGACAAGCGTAGATAATCTATATAGAGGAAACATGATTTAAAATCAGTGAGCATATTTGTTACATTAACATAGCATTAGATCATAGGTTCTAGATTCTAAATCCTAAAAATAGAACGTAGCTCCAGTGCAGAAGACACCACTCTAGCGCTCATAGAACCCTGTATCTCTCCCACACACGCCCATCTCTCATTGGAGCTTCATTTTTTTCTTCTGGACTCTCTCTTTTCTTCTCTCTGTTCTTCTCATTCCCTCTCCCAGCAATCCCTCTTCCTCTCTACCTCAGAAAGCAAACATACTTCCTTAAGCAGGCTGTCTTTTCATGAGTCGCACGCACGCTCGCGCCTCAGCTCCAGGCGCTCGGTGATGGATGGCATCTTTAGACAGAAGATTTGTCGACCCCCTCCGTCTGTAATTACTCTCTGTCACGGGCCGGATGGGGCGTGTCTTCATCCAGCAGGGCCGTCCTGGGCCGTTCCACTTCTTCCCTCGTTATCAGCCCTCCGTTTCATCAACTTCTCCACCTTCGCTCGCTCGCAGAGAAGACAAGCCCAGCGCTGCGTCACGGCTGGCACTAGAGAGCATTGCAGGGGAATACAACCAACTTTTCAAAATTTCGGCGTAAAGGGTTAAGAAAGTCGATTGTTTTCACATTAAAGCTGTAGTTTAAATGCTTTCAAGGTGGTGAGGGACATGCAGGAAGCAGGGAGCTCACATGCAGCTTTACTGGTGACCCCAGTTCCTATGACCACCACTGTAAAGAAACTACAGTCTGTAAACTTATCCATTACAAACCATTTCCCATTAAACCACTCTAAACCATTATACAGATAGTTATACAGCAATTCATTCATAATTCACTGTTTAACAAAAAAAAAAAACTCTGTTTATACAAATTTCAATCATTCTGACAAATTGCAGTGCACCACAGGATCTGTAGGGGGCGATATGGCTCCTATTATTTTACTACACAATAAAATAAGCTGGTTGTGACACAGAACTTTCAAGGATCAGGATAGCAAATAAAGTGTATAAAATGAACAGCTTCATCCTCAAGGCTTCATCTCGAAGCTCGTTAGCCCTGGAGACTGAATGATATCAGCCCAATCAGCTCTATCACTCTCCTAGAAGAGTGAAAGTCTTCCTAGTTCTTCTATTATCACTTTTAAAAGGCGGCATGTAGTTCATTACTCAGTTTTTATTCATCACTTTCCTTTTATTACGTGATTAATTGGCAAATAATGAGTAGATACTAATATAACGGATAGTTTAACTCAGATCCTAAATTGGGTTTGTGCCACTTCAACTTTGTAACATGAACACAGCCATTATGACTCCACTCGGCCAGATTACAGATACGCCGCTAATGTAGTTTGGTGGAAGACGAGACGTACGTGGTGAAGAATCTAATATCCCGTCATGTGATTACGGCGCAATGCTAATTTGTGAGAAGTGTTTTATACCGAGGTGCTTGCATCCAGTCAGTGGCTTTACTCTCTGCCAGTCTCTGCTGTGTGTTTTTCTGCCTCGGGTGGTCCGGCCCTGCTCTCCTTTGCCCCTGGAACTCACAGATGGCTCCGTTTCTTTCTTTTTTTGGTCCTGTTCTCTTTCCTCCATGGCTCTTTAGTCAGCTGGACAGGCTTCAGACTGTAGACGGTGGCCATATGTCTTTTTACCAGTTCACCAACAACAGCGTCTGAGTTTGGGAGACGATACGGGCTGTTTGTCAGTGTTGCATGTGGCTTTAGTGTTTCATTTGCTTGATATTCTTTGAATGGGAATTTCCTAAAGGGACACGGACTCACTGTTGCGTCTGTCACATACATGCCCACTTGTTGGCGATGGAGGTTTGTTTAAAAAGCTGTTTTCTCCACTAAATGTTTAACACAGAAGGAAACCAGACAGCCAGTGTTACTATTTAGCAAGTCTGTATGTAGGAGCATTAATGGCTATTCAAGCAGTCAGGATTCCCAGTGCTTGTACTAGTAGTAAAAGAACGCTGATTAACGAAAACATAACAAGGATGCAACATTGTGAATACTCTCAAACTGATGAGGCTGACAGCTGCACCAAAAAATATAGAAAAAAATACAAATATTAACATAATAAAGGGTCTTAATGCTCTTAAAACCTTTATTATATCATGAACATGTTACAGTGATAGACTGGCTTGTGGTTTTTTCTTCCTATGCCAGTCATAGTTGATAAAAGTATGTCGCAACAGCCACTAAAGCCTGAATTTGTCAATAATATGATCTATTGTATATATAACAGGGTGCAATACAGTGTAAGAAACCACATAAGCAAGTCTTTTAGAGGTTACTGGTTTGATGTAGCTTCCTTTATTATTTAAGGCCTTGCTTTAAATTCGTTCGCCTGAAAACTGTAAGTTTGCTTCCTGACCCAGCCAGCAGTCATTAAGCTGACTTACTTAAAGTTGTGTACAACATTCTACCACCTCCACCAGTACGTGTAGACCTAATGTGTGCATAAGTCTTGTAACTCAGAGTGTTTTGATGCGAAGTGCTGCACTGTAGAATAATCTTTTTTTTTTTTTTTACAGTGGTGGTGAATGGAACCAGGCGTCACAACACATACAGTACAGATATAACCAGTTAGTATGTTTTGAACAGCTACACTTTACACCAACAGCCTATAAACCATGTCAAGACCATCATGAAACGAGGTCTATGATAAACTCTTCAGACGTCCGGTTACTACCACCACTGTGACCAATCCTGACTCGGCAGGTTTCTCTAAAACAACACATTTAACACCGACCCACTCTGACTGCCTTTATGTTTACATCTGAATGATTAAATTACACAGAGATTCTAAAAATGAGGGTTGCCAGATGCTGCTTTTCATATCAGGCTCTAACTGTTAATAAGGGAAGGAATAATCATGCATAGTTAATGTGATGTACTGTGTTTTTAATTTCTTGAACCCGTTTTGGAAGTTTGCTTATTTGACTACGTCCATGTTAAAAAAGAGTTTCTTTTCTTTTCATGTTTGCTGTTCTTCACAGATTCTGGACTGAGCAGTCCTCTAAGCGAAGCCGCTTTTGACTATGAAAGTTAGTCCCAGCACACACTGAGCTTTCTTCCTCCGTTTTTTTGTTTTGTTTTGCATTTTTTTTATTATTTTAATTTAATTTATTTCATCTGTCTTAGCACGGCCCCATTTCCAATAATTACTAGTGCTCTGTGAATACATGAATACATTTTACTCCCCGCGATACGTGCGAGCTCAGCACTAATTCTGCTCACTGTTCATAACACGGCTTTGATTGCTGTTTTACCGCCTTCTGTTGCTGTACGCTCACCAGCTGATGGGCTGCTCGTCGTTAATCCGCAGCGTAACCGCTGATGATGTCAGGAAGGGAGCGAGCGAGCAAGCGAGGGAGGGAGGGAGGGAGGGAGGGGGCACAGTTTTAATTGTATTTATTTCTTTTTTTTGGGTCTGCATTCCAGCATCACCTAACACCACCACTCCCCACACTCCTCCACCCCCTCACAGCCCTCTCTCCTCCGTTCTGCAGGCGCCGATAACGAGCCGAACTAATTAAATCCTCCGCAAACAATAGTCTGACATTTGATCCAACACATATACATACACGCACGAGCCAAACGAAAAGAGTATAAAAAAACAGGGCTTCCCTTTTTTTCCAGCGGCGAGAAAAAAAACAAGTCGTTCTTTTCTTTTATATGTAAATGAACGCGCTCGATGAGAAAACTGCGCTCGGGCGGAGAAAGAAAAACTCCCGCGCTGTTTGTGCTGCTTGACGACGGCTACTCGGAGATTGGAAATGTGTAATTAGGGGGTAGTTTGTTTCCATTGCGTTCGCTGATCGCATCTTGATTACTCGGGATGAAAAGATGACTAAGAGAAAGAGTAAAAAAAAGAGAGAAAGAGAGAAGCTGAGGGTGGGGGGAGCTTAAACCTGTCCTTGAAAAGGGCTCTGCATCCTATTGAGCTCGGCAAAGCAGTCTTGAGCTTGATATTGAATATCCTTCGAGTAAATAACCACAATCCTCAGCGCAGGAAATAAGAGCACTGAAAGCTATTATTTGGCGAGCCGCAGACGAGGAGGAATGGAAATTGTGCGTTAACCAGAGGGAGTGAAAGACATTGCTGCTTTATGTGCCACACACACAGAGAGAGAGAGAGAGAGAGAGAGAGAGAGAGAGAGAGAGAGAGAGACGAACGCGAGGAGCAAACAAACAAAAGCAACTTAAGTACGCCTCTGAAAAATGGAATTGCTCTTTTGAGCGGAGAGCCGTCGCAAACAGAAGCTGTGATTGAGCTCCAGCCTTTAAGGAATACTTCAGACCTGTTCAGCCTAACCTCTGTCTGCTCTGGCTCTGTTCCTGTGGCCTGTAGTCCATTACCGTAGCTGAGCATTTCAGTGCTTTTCCCTGCACTTAGTGAACCTGACTCGAAGCATATAATGAAAAATATGTGTTTTATTTTTCTACACACTGCTGTCGTTTACATTGTGTGAAAAATTCATGATGTATGAACCAATAGAAATGCTCCAAAATGTCTTGGAAACAATTCTGGTTCCATTGACTTGCATTGAAAGTAAAAACTGGGTTTGTCCTCTTCTGTGAAGCTACATGTTTTTCTTTGGACAGAGATGATGTATAATGAAAGTTATGCTGAAACATCTCCCCGTTGGCTTCTATTGCACAGAACGTCTCAGATATAAGAAGTTTTATTTGAAGTTTTATTTGAGATTTTAGTCCCATTTCCAATATTAAGTAATGAAAATTTAGACTGGGCTTCAACATCATTAAGAATTCCAGCATCTACCTTCAATACAACGAGCTGAAGGAATAACAGAGTTACATTAATCGTGTAGAAATTGGCATGTAAATAAATCAGGGTGCAACAATGCATCATAAATCATGAACCTGTGCATTGGAGAATGGATATTCCATTAATTAAGCCATCTAATGTGACTGTATAGTTTAAACATCAACGTCTACAATGAGCACCAGTCAGCACCTCGCTCCAGCACTCCTCCTGCCTCCCAGCTCCAGTGTCATAAGAAAGTTGTATGATGATACGATTATAGTGACAAGAATATTAAATCGTGAATTCAGTTTAATCGTGCGCTGTGAGTATCGGTACACCCCTAGAAATATTCCATCATATCATCACTGTCCAATGGAAATTGAGTATCTCCTAAATAGTAACTTTACAGGAGAGAACAAAAACGTTCTGTACTTTCAATGCAAGTCAGTGTAAAGAGATTTCATTTCTAGTGAATTTGGAGCATTTCTATTGGTCCATTCATCATGAAACCTACACAGGATACAAAAAACAGCTGTCAAGTTTAAATAATATAGAAAACTACAAATCAACAAAATTAAGAGATGCATGTTTCTCTTGGAACAGTGATGATCTGCTCTGTTCTCAAGTATCGAAGCTCTCACTTGTGCAGTGTATATAGTCTTATGTTATTGTATGCCGCCGTTTGAACACACCTGGTCATGTGATGTGTTTTGCTGGTAACTTAACACTTAAATATAAACAAAAACATACTGAAAGAAGGTGCATATGTTTTCCACAAGGTAGAAGTTCAAGCATTATTTTCCAGTATGTTGAGCAAGTAAGCAGTAATAGTTTATTAAAATGTGCAGAAGGTGTTCTCTGTACAGGATGTGTTCTCTTATTTTCTTATTTTCTTATAAAATCAACAATAACATGTCATATTTGACCAGGAGTGTCCAAACTGTCAGGCGAGTGGGTTGGTTTGTGTGGCTCAAATCAAGTCCGCATGTGCTCTCCTACCTTAAGTATGCAGCTGTGAACATTCAGACGTGTACAAAGTTAGATTTTATGCGGAAATGTTGACAGTTTGGCTGTAAATTCTCAAGTTAATGGTGATGCGAATGCCACAGTGTTAAGACAGCTCAGTAGATGGCAAAACATGATTTAATTAAATGTTTTGACATGTTTCCTACTTATTTTTGGAGTCCAGCAGTGTGAGAATATACCACGATTTCTGATCCTGTGAAAACTGATCATAAACACTTCAGACGTCCTGTTGATAGAATTACTCTGCATCTACTCCCCACCCAAAGCTAATCCCCTCCAAGACGAGCTTAATTCAGTTTTTTAGTGTTTAAGTTAAGTTATTCTGTTTTCTATTCCTTTCCTACATACGGGGGGGATTTTCGTCCTGCGGAAGTGGAAGATCTACACGTTGTAAAGGAGAGCTGGCATGTCCAAATGCCATAATTAGTCATAATCAATATTCTGGCGAGGACCTATTATTATTTTTCGGTTTGATCCTTTTCTTTAAGGTGTTATGAAGCTTTTTATGAATGTTCTGCAAAGTTCTGAAGCCCAGAGTACACGCCAGAGATAGAGACCACTTTTCTCAGCAGCCTGAAACGTCACATTGGAATTCTAGCCCTTTTATCTGTTGCAATGTGATGTCATCTTGTAACACAATCCTTATTGCCCGCCTACTGGCAAGCTTGGCACATCCTCACAGAAGTCTCAGAGAGCTAAACCAGTACAAACTGACCACTCTGTTCCAGTCCAGCTTGTTAAAGCAGATCTTCCAACTTGCTTTGCTGGACTTTCAGGATCAGAGTCTGACTCAAACTGATACACCAGAACTGGCACCACTGTAAGAACAGCCACAGCGGTGCAAGCCTGTGGTGAGATGCTGGTCGACCAATTAGAAACGAGAGTGAAAAATATTTTTATATATATGTTTTAGGAAACTGAAGCATGTAAATCTGTTCTAGTAGAACCTAAACTTAAACTTCTGAGCATAGGTCCTTTAAATATGTCATCAACCAACATGGTAGACTAGTTGCAGGGAAGTTATTATTAATATAAATTGTTAATATATATATATATATATATATATATATATATATATATATATCAATGGCAAGGTGGTGTTTTCTACCTGTGGACTGGTTCTTTAACCCTTCACTGCATGATGCTATCATACAGCTACAGTGTTATTTATGTTTGCCTGACTGAAATATAAAATGTCTGTTTCTCTTTCTTTCTCAAGGCTTTCTGAATAACATGGCCTGCTTTTATTAGATTTTTTCTCTGTGGCAACGTGTTGGTCCGTATGAAACGCAGATTACAGCTCAGTTTTTCACTTGCTGTTAACAAAAGGCAACAAAATCCAAACATCAGCTCAGGTCTGTTCAGTTAGGTGGGTTCATGCAGTGAAGGGTTGAGGAGGCACGCGAGCAGGTATTAGAGGACTTTGTTTTAGAGAGCGTTCCTAATGAGGAGCCCCGTTTATCGTCCCGTCGGTTTGCTGTTTGAGTAATACAGTCTTTTTAGAAGGAGCGTGAAATCAGAAGGGGCGCGGCGGCCGTCATGCGCCAGAGACTGCGAGCGTAGAGGTATGAACCGGGGGGGGAATTGAGGGTGGCTAATGTGATTATGCAGATTAAGCACGCTTAATTAAATTGCAGAAACTTTTTTTTTTGTGTGTGTGGGGGGGGGGCTCGACTTTTGACCTCTCCCACTGTAAACGGCGAAGATGGCTAAAGCCTCTGTAAACGCTGGTATTAAAGTCGGGAACGCTCGGCGCGGGCGGGCATACATAGACAACGTGTCTCTCTCTCCGCGCTTTCTATTACACCGCCAGTGTTACGCTCGTAACAGGATTAGCTCGCAGCATGTGCGGCGCTGGAGTGGCCTCCCTCTGGTTTGTGGCTGGAGATGCGGTGCCGTGTTTGTGATAACTCACTCTGTTGGAGGGGGGGCATTAGCACCCCTAATGACTGCTTCTAACGTCCTTAGCACTCAGGGTTAACGACAAAAGCACACAGGGTCTGCACCGTGCTCGCTTAGCTTTGGCTAAAGCAACGTCACCCTCGGAACGGGCCAGGGCTCTGCAGGGCTTTCGGCTGGGCTGCTAATTTCCTCCTTTATTAATTCATCTGCGCCCTGAATAATGTAAACGCTTCAGCCGATTCTTTTGAGCACGCCAAAGTTGACGAGGCTCGTGTTTTTCTTTCCTGCCTTGAAAGGAAATGCAAATAAGTCTTTTAGTCACAGCCGCCTCTCCTTTTGTGGAGAACGGGAAGGTTTTGATTCCAGCGTTTGATTACGTTCATTAAATATTAGTAGATCTGGGAGATGCTCTTTGTAGATTGGGAAATATACGTCAAAGGCAATTTCTGAGGTCGTTTCAACTCATTGATTCTGTTAGTCTGTTTGAAAAGGCAGTTTTTCTGTCAGCAGACAACATCGCTCCTCTTTTTTTCTTTTTTTTTTTCTTCTATCAGCGTTTGCGGAGGTTTATACCTCTGCGTCGTGCTCTGGGGTATTTTCTCCTTCTTTTTTATTATCATAGAACAAAAAAAAAAAAGAATTTCATCACTGCGGCGCTATTGTGAAGCTATTAAAAGCCACTCGTCCCAGTAGCATTAAGAAGTAATTGGTCTGTGGTTTCTCCGCCACCTTAGCGATTGCCCATAGGTCCTGCTTTATTTCCTTTGTATAAAAGCTCCGGGTTTAATGTGCGTTATTGGGCGATCAAGAGTGCTCAGAATGAGAATTCGGAGCTCTGGCCTGGTCAGACTGTGTCCCTAACATCATCCAGTGTCCACCCTGACTGTGCTGCTGAACCACCCTCACCACTTGTTGACCCCCTCAGCTTCACGTTCCCAGCTGCACACTCCCAAACCCCACCGCTGTCAGCCCACACCCTCCTTTGTTGTTTGTGTTTGTCTGTAAGCAGCTTCTCTATTACTGTTACACTCACTTACTCTCTCTCTCTCTCTCTCTCTCTCTCTCTCTCTCTCTCTCTCTCTCTGCACCCCGCCCTGGTGGGCCATAGGTATGATGAATCACCCACCAATCCCCATCGCAGAACTGGCTGAACATACAGAGTTGCTCAAAGCCAACGACAACCTGAAGCTCTCCCAGGAGTATGAGGTAAGGCCCTGTAAACACTGAACTCTGTATAAAGCCCACCCACTGGGCTCCACCCAATGGCTCTCGTCACCATTAGGCCTAAATAGGTCTCACTTTGTGCTTCTGTGTGTAAATGAAGTCATTATTTAGGTGAAATCTGTTGTTTATACTGTGGAAGATACTTAGATAACCATAAAGCTGACTTTAGAAGATGAATATCGTTGGTGTCCAAAGAAAAACAAGTGTCTCCAAACTTGTTGTTGGCAACTTTACAATAATTCAACATGAAATAATAAAAAAAACAGAAAAAATTGAGATTCATGTTTTTCTTTGGACAGCAACGGTACGCTTAGATAGCTTAGTTATATTTTTAATATTATTATTTAACTTTTTATAACTAGTAACTTTTATAAATTACTATTATTTCAATATGCTGACATGCTAGCATACAGTAATGTACTGATTCACAGGCAGTTAAGTGTATGTTTTAGAATATAAACCTATACTGTAATATATAGCTGTAGTTGTATTCGTGCCAATGATGCAACCACAAAGATGGGAAAGCATCTAAAGCTGAATTCCAGAGTAACTCTACTCCAGGAACAGAAAACACCTTTTAATATGTAAAGTGTGTGGGCGGATCTTTGGAACTTCCGTCTAGCACTCTGACGTTTCTCCAGCAGGGAGCACTATTAGCACTCAAGTCAAATTTAGGGTGTGTCTCAAATCCTAGTGAGTGTCTAAGTAGGCTGTCTAGGTAGCAGCTGTGTAAGTAGCAGCGTTCTCTCCTCATCTCTCCTCATAAAACAGATTACTGAGACGCTCTAGTTAGAGAGAGACTGCGTCACGGCTTGTTCCCGCCCACTGCAGCACGCCACCGGTGGTTTAGCTGGTTGCTAAGCTACCGGCCGGCATCTAAAACAACAGCCCGAGGCTTAAAAATCTGCTAGCATAAATGCTAATGGCTCGAGTATAAAACTTAGTTGATAATAAAATACTGTTTTGTGTGATTATATGACCAGAAACACATTAAAACTCCAGAGAGAATCAAAATAACTCACATTTTAAAACCACTTCACTGCTCGTAGATTAGCCTGTGTTGCATCATGGGATTGTCTTAGCGGCTGAGGAAGAGTTCGATGCTTCCTTAAAATCAGGTCTAAATAAGGTTCCTCAGTAGTCAGCATGTTTATGGTATGTAAGAATTGGGACAGTCTACATGTCGGGAGCGCATACTATGATGTAAAATGCTGCCTATGTAGGAGCTCAGTAGGATTTGAGACACACTCTTAATTTGTTCCTAATTTAGAGATTAACAACTATGAATTCACACCAGCTGGATCTAACCAACACATTTGTTTGCAGTAAGTTTCAAAAATAGGTAAATACGTTTATTACCAAAAGATACTGAGTTACTTTAATATGACTCCAGTGTTAATAATGCAGGTTCTGTTCTTCAGAGATCATCTAATACTAAACAAGCAGGTTAGTTACAGACTGTACAGGACGCAGCTGCGTCTGAGTGTTTCACTGTTGATCTGCTGCTGCTTGAACCTCTATTTCTCATTCTCTCAACCACTCAACTGCTTGATCTCCACACTTTACTTCAGTCTTTTGTTATTCTCACTCTTATTTCTCACCCGGCTGAAAACTGAGAGTACTACTTTGGTCCAGAAAGGTGTCCAGAGGCCAAAATGATGTTTCAGTACAATGTTTGTTGTACTGAAAACACAGAAACAGGGGTCTCTGAGCTAGTGGAGTGTTTTCTCTCGGTGTACTCAGAGTTGTGAGGGCGGAGAAACTCGATAGTATTGGTTAATACTTAAGCCCACCCACTAGTGCACGATGACATAACTATAATATGTGACATAACCATAACCATATGTGATCTGATGAAGCGTGCATTAATAAGGTTTAAAGAAAAGAAAGTTTGATTTCAGTCTTAAAGCACACATAAAAATAGGGTTCGGTTGAGTTTGTGACTTTGATCAAACATAAAAGCTCTTCTGCCTCCTGAATGAAGTCCGGGAGCCGAGACAATTTCACAGCTGTGAGCATCGTCGCCACAGCAGAACTCCAGTTCAGAAATCTTTCCCTTGGACTTCAAAGGAAAGTGATTAAATGTCAGAGGTTCTAATATCCGTACCCGTTCGGTGCGTCATGTACTCGCATCCCTGCGTAACTCGTAGGTGAAATTGGGATGAAAAGGTAAAGTGAGATACAAGCTGCCGCTTTTCTCCCCCGAGTTTGGAGAACTCCTTGCTGTCGGGTGAAATCCTGACCTTAACACCTGAGTCCCAACATCCGTCTACCTGAAGCGTCTTCCGTACAGACCGGGGGCCGGTAGCTGGGGGGCAGTCGTTGTCAGGCGTGCCTGCGTTTACGTGCTGTGGCTGATAAATGGCCGCCCTTTCATCTCGGAGCTGCTCGGGCTGTGAGATTTAGCAGCGGCGGGGCTGGCTGTCCTGAAGCCCTGCGGCGGGGCTGGCTGTCTTGAAGCCCTGCGGCGGGGCTGGCTGTCCTGAAGCCCTGCGGCGGGGCTGGCTGTCCTGAAGCCCTGCGGCGGGGCTGGCTGTCCTGAAGCCCTGCGGCGGGGCTGGCTGTCCTGAAGCCCTGCGGCGGGGCTGGCTGTCCTGAAGCCCTGCGGGCGGGGCTGGCTGTCCTGAAGCCCTGCGGGCGGGGCTGGCTGTCCTGAAGCCCTGCGGGCGGGGCTGGCTGTCCTGAAGCCCTGCGGGCGGGGCTGGCTGTCCTGAAGCCCTGCGCCGGAGCAGCTGTCTGAACTGCGAGAGGGTCTCGGGCCGCTCTGCCGGCCGCAGGAATGAAATTGCGCCGCTGATTAGAAACGGGGATTGCTGACTCGTTTGCATAGAGCAAACACCCTCTCCCAACACCTGCTCTTAAATTACACTCTGCTGCAGCACCGCAGCTGTAAGACCACCCGGCAGTTTACCGGAGGTCCGCCGACAGAATTTGGTGCAGCGTGGAGAAAAGATCTGTGAGCGAACCAACAGAACACGGGAGCTACGAAGCTGATAGAGCCAGTTAAAGTAATGGAAGGTTAGGATTGTGCAAATAGACCTGCTTATTTGGTTCCTGGTACCATGTGATAAAGTATTTGGACACTGATGGTGGACAGTTTGAGTAGAGAAAGCCCGGAGAAGAACTCCAACCAGACTACACTAAAGGGACTGTAAAGCACAGAGGTGGAAACATCTGGGACTACAACAGTGAGCTTGTGTTCACTGATATATGCGGACGTCTATAAAGACACTGTACAAACTATAAGCATTTGACACGAACCACCAAATGTTTTGGAGATGAACAGCCTTGGAATGGTCTGTTTAAAATAAATGCCTCAGGGATTGACATTGTTCTCCTAGCCTAGTACTGTCTAATGGCCACTTCACGCTGGACATGTAGTATAACCGAGCGCTGCTTCAGAATTATAGGCAGGGAGGGCTTATAAAGCTAGTTCATTTTTATACTCTACTCATATAAATTGAATGAAACAAAGTGTGCAGCATCACTTATCACGCTGGGTATAAGTTTACTAGCTCTTCACGGGCTACACTGTTGGGCAGCTGAGAGATATGAGCTGAAAAACGCTTTTCCAGTTACGTTTATCTGAAACACTGGCTGCCTTGTGTATACATTACAGCTTTCCGTCTCTCAGTGTGGTATTGTTTAATGCAGTAATGGTTAAATGCTGGCAAACATACTGAGCACTGGTCAGAGTTCTGGTGCTCTGGTGTTGGTACCAGTGTGTGTACCAACCTAATGGTCTTGAATTTTTAATTCATAAGTTTTGGCCCTGTTGTCAGGAGATTGCAGGTTTGATCTATGACAGTGCTACAGCCATCCATGGCCCAGGGTTCAAGAGAGCTGGCCATTCTCTCTTTGAGTGGGTAGAATCAACAGGAAACAACCTGAGAGAGTGATAAGAACTAAACCAAGTCACTCCTGATAGGCTGTGCCTGCTGTAAGTGGGACAGCATGATGCATTCGTAGAAGCAGACAGGCAAACATCTCACATTGTCCTCGTTTTGGCCAACAGAGGGGGCTGCTGATATCTGCCAACCACTGCTATCACTTGCTGGTGTACTTTTAGAGAACACTGCTGTGTAAAACTCCACCAGAAGCTAGAAAGTGAGTCCACAGCATCACCACAGGTGATCTTTCATGACAGGAAGTAACCCATAGCTTAAAAGCTGAGGTATCTGACTTGTGTAGACATATCGTCTACCTGAATGTAGCATTTTTCTGCTGCCTCGAGTCTCTGTTTATTTCATAAGAATACAAATTATGGGCCCAACCAACCATTGAATGCCTGCCTGAGCTGCTGGGTTTGGGGACTTCTGAGCCCCTTTTTAGCGGCTTCATTTCTGCCAAGTGATGAGCGACCAATCACACAGTGGCTGTGTCTCAAATCCTACTGAGCTCCTACATAGGCAGCATTTTACGTCATAGTATGCGCTCCCGACATGTAGACTGTCCCAATTCTTACATACCTTAAACATGCTGTTTACTGAGAAACCTTATTTACACCTGATTTTAAAGAAGCATCGAACGCTTCCTCAGCCGCTAAGACAATCCCATGATGCAACACAGGCTAATCTACGAGCAGTGAAGTGGTTTTAAAATGTGAGTTATTTTGATTCTCTCTGGAGTTTTAATGAGTTTCTGGTCATATAATCACACAAAACAGTATTTTATTATCAACTCTGTAACGAGTCCTTCACCATTTACACTTTTATACTCCAGACATTAGCATTTATGCTAGCGGATTTTAAAGCCTCGGGCTATTGTTTTGGATGCCGCCCGGTAGCTTAGCAACCAGCTAAACCACCGGTGGTGTGCTGCAGTGGGCGGGAACAAGCCGTGACGCAGTCTCTCTCTAACTAGAGCGTCTCAGTAATCTGTTTTATGAGGAGAGATGAGGAGAGAACGCTGATACTTACACACTCACTACCTAGACAGCCTACTTAGACACTCACTAGGATTTGAGACAGACCCAGTATCACCAGTTACACATTCAGAAGTCTGGTCACTTTAGCCTGTCAGGTGTATATTGGCTGACATAAAGTTAACACACTCTTTTCTAAGTGTGGAGCTGATCATGTTGCGTTAGTGACAGTTTGAATAGATGCTTTGGTGCTTCACATGACTTGAAGTCTCCAGCATCCCAGCTTGGTCACGTGGTGTGACGGAGATGGACACGGTGGCTATATTGGGAACAAAGTTGGGTAAAAAAATAAAAAAATAAAAGCACAGTGAACATTTAGAAGTTGACTAAATCTTACTTATTATGTCTAAATTACGATTTTATGACTGGGGGCATCACGGACTAGCCATAAGCATTATTAATCAAAGATATTTTTTCATCATGAAGAAATAATGTGCTGGGGCTCCGGCGTGATTTGTTAATGTAGCGACACAGTGAAGCTCCATGAAACGACACATTCGTCCTCTCAGTCTGGAGACGCATCTCTGATTACTGTCGAGCGAGAGAGAGAGAGAGAGAGAGAGAGATCCTAGTGCACATTTTGAGACCCTGTCGCTCGCCCACTCACTCTCTCTCTCTCTCTCTCTCTCTCTCTCCGGCTCTCCAGAAAAATAAATGACTGAATTAAAGGGAGAAGTGTAATTTTAATTTTGTTATTTTCTTGATGAATGGCTGCTCATCTGGGCGTCTTAGTGTGCCAAGCGGAGCTGAGTGATTGGTTTTTAGTAGCAAGCTGTGCTGAAGGAGAAAGATGAGAGCGAAAGAGGGAGGTTTCGTTCTTTGTAGCGGCTAGGCTAAGAGAGAGGTCCATTATATTGAACGGCTTTGCGGTTTTCTGCTCGATCACCTGCATGAACTCATCGAGGGCCGGGTAATAAGCTGAGTCAGGTATGTTGCAGAGGCAGAGGGAGGGGTAGATGGTGGGGCAGTGTGGGAGCACTAGCTGAGGCAAAGGCAAGGTCATCAGAGTCATTATCAGAAATATGTTTTATTTATTTAAGGACAAAATGATGGACTGAAGCCAAAAAATAATAACACAGTTCACACAATGCAAGTCTTACAGACTGCATTCTGACTCTGGTTTGCAGGTAAGTTTTCATTTGCCATGCTGATGTAGGTATTTTAAACTAAGCTCGGTTGGGCTCTGCAGTTGCTCGTTGTGTTTTGTAGATGTTCTTCTCAGATCCAAACCTGTTTCAAGCCAGGGAGCCGTAGAATAGATCTTTATAATTCATACAGACAGACTGACCCACTGATGGACTTGTGATTATATGGGCTTCAATACATCAGAGCTTGATCTGTTCCCAACAATAGAGGCAACAAACAAAGGTGTAACAGAAGTGACCATCTAAAGAAAGGCAGAGATAGAGGTACTTTCACTAACTGGCCACTTTATTAGAAATACCTACATTCATACTTTTATTGACTGGCCAATTTATTAGAAATACCTACATTTGTACTTTCACTAACTGGCCACTTTATTAGAAACACCTACATTTATACTTTCTCTATCTGGCCACTTTATTAGAAACACCTATATTCATACGTTAACTAACTGGCCGCTTTAGTAGAAACACCTACATTTATACTTTCTCTAACTGGCCACTTTCTTAGAAACACGTTAACTAACTGGCCGCTTTAGTAGAAACACCTACATTTATACTTTCTCTAACTGGCCACTTTATTAGAAACACCTATATTCATACATTAACTAATTGGCCGCTTTAATAGAAACACCTACATTTATACTTTCACTAACTGGCCATTTTATTAGAAACACCTATATTCATACATTAACTAATTGGCCGCTTTAATAGAAACACCTACATTTATACTTTCACTAACTGGCCATTTTATTAGAAACACCTATATTCATACGTTAACTAACTGGCCGCTTTAGTAGAAACACCTACATTTATACTTTCTTTAACTGGCCACTTTATTAGAAACACCTATATTCATACATTAACTAATTGGCCGCTTTAGTAGAAACACCTACATTTATACTTTTGACTAACTGGCCACTTTATTAGAAACACCTATATTCATACATTAACTAATTGGCCGCTTTAATAGAAACACCTATATTCATACATTAACTAACTGGCCGCTTTAGTAGAAACACCTATATTCATACGTTAACTAACTGGCCTCTTTAGTAGAAACACCTACATTTATACTTTCTCTAACTGGCCTCTTTAGTAGAAACACCTACATTTATACTTTCTCTAACTGGCCACTTTATTAAAAACATAAGTTTATACTTTCACTGACTGGTCGCTTTATTGGAAACACCTGCATTTATACATTCACTCACTGGCCACTTTATTAGAAACACTTATGTTTATACTTTAACTAACTGGCCACTTTGTTAGAAACACTTATGTTTATACTTTCAGTAACTGGCCACTTTATTAGAAACACCTACATTTATACTTTCACTAGATGGCCACTTTGTTAGAAAAGCCTGCATTCATACTTTTACTGACTGGCCATTTTATTAGAAACACAAGTTCATGTTTATACATCAGAATTTGGTCGGAAGTGACCATCTAAAGAAAGGCAGAGGTAGAGAATGTTCTGGGCCCGAACACATGCAATATACATAGACCTCTGAAGCTGTGAGGTGTTTTCTTCCCAGGTTCATGGCCCTATAAAGAACTCCCAGAACTCCCTTGCACACCCAGGACTCATTCTGGGCATGTTGTGGAGAGGGGCTTATTATCACTGCTTGCAAACACAGGAATTCCATCTGAACCAGTGGATTGATGACACGATTCCCGATGTCACTTTTCTGCATGCTGGTCTGCAGAATGGTAGCTTCATCCGTTTTCTCTCACAGTCAAGAGGTGCAGAACAGCGTGTTTTGGATACACGGTGGTTCGCGGTGCAGGAGCACCTACAAACAGGGGGCCGTTCTCTTATGAGAAGGTTTTTAGCCACATGTTCAGAGCACTCGTGTTTCAAACTGGACCAGCTTCCATGGGCCACACCAGAGTTAGCTGGAAACAAACCCTAGACCACCCATATTAATAAGACCAGATATCTGTTGTCCGAGCTGCTCCTTGGAATTAAAACGGCTTTCACACTTCTACCAAACTCGCAGACCAAAAAATCCTGGGTCTGAATAGTTTTTATAACGCTCTGAATAGTTTTTCCCTATAGCTATCATGCTCTGCAGTAAGCAAAATGCTCTAAACCTCATACTTTTTGTCCTTCGTATGTTTGTCCACAAGCTGTGTTGCTGAAGCAGCCCACCACACTGGATGAAGCTTGCTGGCATGTTTGGGGTATTCCGATGTGGTTGCCAATCTTAGGATGTCAATTCAGTGCGCAGCGGTGTTAGTTTCCATCTATCAGTGTTCATATTTCAGCTGCTTCAGAGGATGTTGTGACATTCAAAGAATTTTTAAGAATGCCATTCATTTTTTCCCCCCCAGAGAAACAAGCATAGACCTGGAGCTCCTAGTACAGTGACTGTAGAATAACAACAGAGCGTTTGTTCAGTCAGATCAGCCAATAAACTCAAACGCACAACAACCTGTGCAGTTTCAGATCCTAGCGTTCCACACTCACGCTGTAGTGACGTGCCCCGGCCAGCAGGTGGCGCAGAGAACAGCAGTGGCTCTGAGGCTCTCTGCGCTCCAGTGTTTCTGCTTGTAATCACTGCAGGGAAAACTGCTATATCAAGCAACTTATTGTGCCTTATTTAGCCCCAATTTCAGCATGCATTGCCACGGCCCTAAATGAAAACATCCTTCAAGCCCCAAAGCTGGCCGAGAGAGAGAGAGAGGGAGAGAGAGAGAGAGAGGGAGAGGGAGAAAGAGAATGAGAGCGAGCCATCGGCAGTGCAAGCTCAGAATCATAATGGAATACTAAATTACCCCGACGGGGAATAGAATATTTATTCAGAAATTCTCATATAGGGAGTGCGACGGCATTTATCTTGCGAGTGTCAGGGCAGATACCCCACACACACACACACCCACCCCCACCCCCACCCTATCCATTTCCTCCAGGAGGAAGAGCACAATCCTTTATCAATATTTCCGTTGCTATTATTCACTGTCTGAGGAGTGATGTGTCTAAGCGTACCTGGCTGGATTCTCTTCAGCAGTGAAACTGTAGCAGACGGCCTTTTAATTACAGCTCTCTAACACGAGACTGGCTGAGGAGGATTTATCATTTACTTATGCCTGTTTATCTCTCTCTCTGTGTTTTCTCTCTCTCTCTTCACTCTTTTCTTCTCTTTCCTCTGGCCTTCTCTCTCTTATGTATTCTATTACCCTCTCTCTGGTTCTTGTTTGTGTGTTAATGGTGGCAGTACTGTAGGATACAGTGGCCCTTGAAGGTTTTCTCTTTATCTCTCCCTGCAGTCTATCGATCCTGGACAGCAGTTCACATGGGAGCATTCCAACCTGGAGGTCAACAAACCGAAGAACCGCTACGCTAATGTCATTGCGTACGATCACTCCCGCGTCATTCTGGCTCCCATTGAAGGTCAGCATCAAAACCACTACATTTCCCACTAAATAGTACATCACTTTATTAGAAACCACTGTACTCCCACTAGCTGGCCACTTTATTAGAAACACCTACGTTTATACTTTCACTGACTGGCCACTTTATTAGAAACACATGTTCATACTTTTACTAACTGGCCATTTTATTAGAAACACCTACATTTATACTTTCACTCACTGGCCACTTTATTAGAAACACCTACATTTATACTTTCACTGACTGGCCACTTTATTAGAAACACATGTTCATACTTTTACTAACTGGTCATTTTATTAGAAACACCTACATTTATACTTTCACTCACTGGCCACTTTATTAGAAACACCTATGTGCATACTTTCACTAACTACCCGCTTTATTAGAAACACCTATATTCTTACTTTAACAAACTGGCCACTTTCTTAGAAACACCTACACCTACAAACTTTCATTACTTTCACTCATTGGCCACTTTATTAGAAACACCTGTGTTGATACTTTCATTAACTGGCCACTTTATTAGAAATACCTACATTTAATACTTTCACTAACTGGCCACTTTATTAGAAACACCTGCATTTGTACATTCACTCACTGGCCACTTTATTAGAAACACCTACATTTATACTTTCACTGACTGGCCACTTTATTGGAAACACCTATGTTCATACTTTCACTCATTGGCCACTTTATTAGAAACACCCGTGTTGATACTTTCAATAACTGGCCATTTTATTAGAAACTCCTGCATTTGTACATTCACTCACTGGCCTCTTCATTAGAAACACTTACGTTCATACTTTCACTAACTGGCCACTTTATAAGAAAAACCTACATTAAACTTTCACAAACTGGCTACTTTATTAGAAACACCTACATTTATACTTTCACTAACTGGCCACTTTATTAGAAACACTTACATATATACTTTCACTAACTGGCCACTTTAATAGGGACACCTATGTTCATGTTTTCATTAACTGGACACTTTATTAGAAACACCTACATCTATACTTTCACTTACCGGCCGCTCTATTAGAAGCACCTATGTTCATACTTTCACTAACTGGCCACTTTATAAGAAACACCTACATTAAACTTTCACTAACTGGCCACTTTATTAGAAACACCTACATTTATACTTTCACTAACTGGCCACTTTATTAAAAACACCTACGTTTATACTATCACTAACTGGCCACTTTATTAGAAACACCCACCTACAGCTACAAGGGAGGTGTTTCCAGTAATGTGGCCAGTGAGTGTTGATGTTATGCTCTCGTATGGCTCCACTGTTTCGAGAAAACGTTTGAGGACATGTTTTCTCGTCTCGCTGTAAGCGCGTCAGAAATTGTCCTCTGAAAACGATTTCCTGCAACAAAGAAGTTGTGAAATAAACGTTAGTATCGTAATAGCTGCACCGATTGTGTTTTCCTCCCAAGCTCATTTTCCGAGAACGGCGGCTCACATCCGCCAGAACTCCCGAATCTATTTACGATTACTTTCCCCCAAGATTTAGTTTTTCTTTGAGAGCGTTTCTTATTTCCATTTCACCTTCATTTTTTCCTTCTTTTCGCCAAAAGTTCGCAACAGCCCTATTTTGCCGAGCCTTAACACGGCGTAACAGAATCATCACAACGACGCGCCCATAAATACATAAATTAATCAAGTTCGAAATTTCCATTTTACAGCGCAGTGATTTCGCCATTAGTTGCAGCAGCGGAACGATTCATGCACGCCGCCGTCTTTTTGTTCACTTAGCTATGACTAAAGCTCCGCGCGCCACCGCCGCTCTGTCAGACGCACGGAGACGCTTCCCGCCGCTGCTCTTCTCCCCCCAGATTGCTAATTTCTCTCTCTCTGTTTTTGGTGGAGCTGGAAAATGAACCCAGCCAAGTGTTTCAATGCGCTTTGTTAAAGTATGAAAACAACTATTTGGCATCGAGAGTCCATGTTTGTCTTTTTGTAATGCGTCCTCTGAATACTGAACTGAGACTGTTCTGAGGTCAGACCTGACACTGACCCCTACATAACAGCAGTTATGGAAATATTTTAGTTCAGTACGTTGTACGTTTTCTTATTAAAACTTTCCTGCTTCTATCAGAGAGAGTTCAATTGGCCACTTTATTAGAAACAGTTATAAGAAATTAGTTTTATTATTAAGACTTTTATGCTTCTATCAGAGAGAGAGAGAGACTGACTGATCATTAAGAGCTCTCACAGTGCTTCAGGTGAACTGTCTGAGACCAGTCAAACCTAAAATCATTTACAGAAGAATTCCAACCATCTGTCCATTATCTACCGCTTTTCTGGGTCACTGAGGTAGCAGTCTAAGCCACCCAGACTTCCCTCTCCCCAGCCACCTGCTCTAGCTCCTCCGCTGGGATACCGAGGCATTCCCAGGCTAGCCCAGAGTCCTCGGTTTTCCCCGGGGTCTCCCCCTAGGTCGGAAGTGTGATCGGTGATCGGCTGATATTTCTCCAATGTAGCCGTTCCCGAGAGCCGATCGATGCTGTTAAACAAACGAGCCTAATTTCTGTATTTCCAGCTAGCGTTTCATCCAGGTAGAGGAGAACCCCCTCCCTGCAATTCCTATCTGAACCACTAGGTGGAAAAAACACACCCTTTCATTTTCCACAGAATGTTCACCGCACCCGCTGATAGAAAACATGTCGTCCGCCTGGCAGTGTTTACCGTATGTGACGCAGACTCGTTACTAAAATTTGTAAAAAATCAACGTGTCTTGTTGAGGAACCAAGACAGACACATTTAACATACTAATCTAATACAGGACTTACACCACGCAGCTGAATACAGTGAGCATCAGCAAACAGCAGAGCTAGTACGCACAGCTAGTACAAAACAAATAACCCAGAACACCATACAGACCAGATCTGACCGGTACAAACAGAACAGCAGCAGCAATTCAAGATCTACATTTAATGATTACAGATTTAGTTTAAAATAACAGAGTCTGTGTTTAATGACTGCAGTTTTTACTGCATTTATTTAACTATCTTTTTTAGTTTAAAGGGTCTAAATGTAATGATTGCAGTTTTGGGGATATCTGTTTGAATTACTTTGTTTATTTACTGTTAAAAATGGTAATAAACCAGTTTAGACCATGTTTCATGACTTGCTTGCACTAATAACTACATGTAGCCCTGCCGTGGCATATAGCCCCGCCCTCTATCGGTATCGGCTATCGGCCTATCGCGTTGAAAGATGATCGGCGATCAGTCCATCTCTACTGCTGACAGAACCTGCGTCTCCATCATTGTCTTGCATAGACTTCAACGATGTGTGATATTAATACTAATAAAAATATAATACGATTTTGCCTCATATAACACTGCATGCAACATGGAACTCGGAACACGGAATCGGAACACAGAATCGGAATGTGGAACACGGAACCCAGAACTCGGAACACAGAACACGGAATTCGGAACACAGAATCGGAACTTGGAACATGAAACTCGGAACATGGAATTTGGAACACGGAATTCAGAACACAGAATCGGAACCTGGAATTCAGAATACGGAATCCAAACATGGAATTCAGAACACGGAATTCAGAACATGGAATTCGGAACACGGAATCAGAACATGGAACATGGAACTCTGAACATGGAATTCAGAATACGGAATCCAAACATGGAATTCGGAACACGGAATTCAGAACATGGAATTCGGAACACGAAATCGGAACATGGAATTCGGAACACGGAATCAGAACATGGAACATGGAACTCTGAACATGGAATTTGGAACACAGAATCAGAACACGGAACATGGAATTCAGAACACAGAATCCGAACACGGAATTCGGAACACGGAATCAGAACACAGAACATGGAATTCAGAACACTGAACCGGAACACAGAACATGGAATTCGGAACACTGAACCGGAACACAGAACATGGAATTCAGAACACTGAACCGGAACACAGAACATGGAATTCGGAACACTGAATCGGAACACAGAACATGGAATTCAGAACACTGAATCGGAACACAGAATTTCAGAACAAAAACACTGCCAAACAGTGTCTCACACACCTTTCTACGAGGGAGCTTTTAAAGGCTTTATTATTCAGACGTCTGGTTACCATCACTCCCACTCTTAACAATTCTGACTGGATGAGTTAATCTAAAGCAGACCCTTATACATCAACACGGCCTGAATGATTTTGTTTACATATTAACCTTTAATTATGCAGAGCTTCTGAATAATCGTCTCTCCTTTAAAAGATAAATCAAGCCTGTTTGTTTTGTTTTTTTTAAAGCGTTAAGATTTAGTCGTGAGGTAAAACCTTTTAAAATACATATTAAATATGAGGTCTACTTCCAAACGTGCGCCCTAGGCCTCATATGTTGTTTCACAGTCTCATGGTGTTTGTTGTTTGGAGCTTGACACAGCAGCTGGTCATGGATCACTGTTTCAGACCCTTCAGCTATAGAGGCAGCATCCAGTGGGAGATGGGGGGGGCTACTTTAGGGGAGATTTATTGCTGGCCAAAGCTGACAGAGCGCAGAGAGAGCGAGATAGAGAGACCCCCGGCCTTGTTTAATTCCAACTTGTAGCACAGTCTAGATCAGGCCCTAAATCAGAGCAGCGCAGGGCTGGACACTATACGCTCGAATACGAGGCAGAAATGGGCAGAGAGAGAAAAAAGAAAGAAGGAAAGAAAGAAAGGGACTCGGGCTTTACGGCTTCGCTCCTGGGAATTATTTCCTGTGATGGATTCCCGTCCCAAACTTCTCGAAAGTCTCTCACCCAGCTCTGTCGTGCTTTCGTAACGGTAGGGCTTCGACCAGAGGCCCTCGGTTTTTCATTAGCTGCTGTAATTACTCAGCAGCTGCAGTGGTAGTGACAGTGTGCATTAGGTTAGAGCAGTAAATAGTAAATTATGAACGCCACTGTTGTTTTTATTAGTTAATGTGTTCTCCTAGTTTGGCCCTTTAAATAGTCTATAGCAGTGGAGGCAGAAGGAACAGCTGCAGTGCGCTTTATGTTGTTATAATTAAATCCATTATTGTGGCCCTTTCATTAAAATACAGCTTAAATGTTTTTTAAATGACTTTTTTTTATTTATTCGGGAGGCGGATCATTCTCAGCGCTGCAGTAACAGCACTGACATAGTGAGGGTGGTGTGTTAGTGTGTGTTGTGCTGGTACGAGTGAACAGACACTCCTTCATCAGTGCTCACAGGACGCAGCCCACAGGACACTACTGTCTGGATAGTTTTGGTTGGTGGACGATTCTCAGTCCAGCAGTGACACTGAGGTGTTTTAAACACTTCAGCAGCAGCAGCAGCACTGCTATGTCTGATCCACTCACATCAGCACAACAGACACACTAACATACCACCACCACCATGTCAGAGTCACTGCAGTGCTATGAATGAACCACCACCCAAATAGAACCAGCTCTGTTATGGTCCTGTGAGGGTCCTGATCATTAAAGAACAGAGTAATAAAGTATACAGAGAATCAGATGAACTACAGTCATGGTCAGTGGTCAGTGGAGTTGATACTGTGGATGGTGAGTGGATATATCAGTGTGATTTTATATATATATATATATATATATATATATATATATATATATATATATATATATATATATATATATATATATATATGCCCATTGCTCTCACTGTTCGCTTTGGTGATGGTAGCTGCACTCACTGTACAGGTTCAGCGTTCACATGATTCAAATAATATTACTTAATTACTGAAAGTAATATACATTCTGATGAAGCTTTTATAGCTATAACAAAATACAACCTTCCTTTAGGGTCAAATTAGAGCACAAAATAGACTATCAATTAATGATTTTAATGGCTTCAAAGCCTTGTTATTCATTAACCCAGCACTGATGTGTACTGCTGTAATAATACTGAGAATAAAACAGAAAGAATGCACAACGCTGCAGCATTTGGCTCAATCTCCAACTATATATAGAATAAACACACAGGACAGCAGTAGGAGACACACAGTACATGTGGGTTGTACAAAGAATGCAGCTCTGAGT
Source organism: Megaleporinus macrocephalus (assembly GCA_021613375.1). Taxonomy (NCBI): domain Eukaryota; kingdom Metazoa; phylum Chordata; class Actinopteri; order Characiformes; family Anostomidae; genus Megaleporinus; species Megaleporinus macrocephalus. The sequence goes on along the minus strand of CM038721.1, from coordinate 38,098,482 downwards.
AGATTAACTGCAAATTATATGTAAAGCATAGCAGCTGCATGTGAGTGAGAGTGATTGGTAGGCTGTAGATAGCAGCATAATAATATATTACGGTAGTCTGGAGATGGAGACAGTCTTGTAATGAGGTGTCCGGTGTGAAGGGGAGAGTTTAAACCTTGGTTTTAGGTGGGCGTGTCCACTATTTTGGGTCAAACCCTTTACAGTTTCTTCCTGTTCATTTCCAGGCATAACAGGCAGCGACTACATCAATGCGAACTACATCGACGGCTACAGGAAGCAGAACGCCTACATCGCCACGCAAGGCCCTCTTCCGGAGACGTTCGGGGACTTCTGGAGAATGGTGTGGGAGCAGAGGTCAGCCACTGTGGTCATGATGACCCGGTTAGAGGAGAAGTCACGGGTAAGCCTTGCTAAAGCCTCCCTGAAGTTTGTTTATTAGTCTTTCTTGCTCCATTACGGACGACAGCGGCGGCTGTGTAAGCGTTTTGTGAGCCGCTCGTGTTGTAATGTTATGGTGCATATGGTGTGGCTGGCTTCTTAACACTGACGTGACAAGCAGCATCTTGTGGAAGGAGCTAAAGAGACGGTTCACGGCGCACTCGACTAGACATTATCTCAGCTGAAATGTCATCGCTGGCTGAGTGAATGAGAAGAAAGGATGCGGGGATGGAGCAAAAGAAAGGGACTCACTTGCTCCAATCATAGCTGACAATTATCTCCTCCTTCCATCTGGATGCTGCGGCCCATTTAACACGGAGAGAAAGAGAGGAATTCCTTTGTGGGAGGCTTCCCCTTTCACCAGAGCAGCTTCTCGTAATCAGGGCTATTCAGAAGCATAGTTCTACCAGCCTGTTCGTCCAGCCTCTTATACCTGAACTCTAGCTTTAGCCCTTAATATTCTTAATATACACTAATTGTGTATATTAATCAATTATGTGTTTACACAGGCAACCCTGTCTTATCCCGAGATGTTGTAGATCAGGCAAAAACAACTGTTCTCTTAAGTTTGCTTCTTTAGTTTTTAGCTGATGCATGTAGCTGCTAGGTTAGCATTGTGTGGTCGTTCAGTAATCTCTAATAGACTTGGTTATGTGGTTTCTGATGCTGTATGACACAATGTTGTCTAGAAATATGGACTAAAGGAGATTATTTCATAACCATAAAGCATTATAGCTTATATAGGACATACAGCGTCAGTGCCAGTCAGTGCAGTTAGCATCCTAGCCTAGTTTCTGATGTTCGTTAGTTGTAATAGACGTGAAAATACACGTACAGGGCAAGTCACTGTACATTTAAAGGAGAATTTTCCTGTTAAGGTTATTATTTAAACGAAGAAAACCAGGGTGGGTTGCCATTAGGGCTGAAACGACCTGTAAACCTGAAGAAAGACATGGCTAAAGTTAGCTACTAACATGAATCCACCTTAAATGATGCAGCAGTTACAGGTGGCAGAATGTAACTTCTATACCATTTAAGGAGGAACGAGGAATTTGAATAACAAGCTAAGCATCTGAGCATAAAGCACTATGATCATTCACATTCCTGTTTTGATCATAGTTACAAACAAACACACACTCACACAAACATAGACCCCTCACACACTTTTCCCTCACAGTGATACATAAAATACACAGCATGTTCTCTTAAGTTTGCTTCTTTAGTTTTTAGCTGATGCCTGTAGCTGCTAGGTTAGCATTGTGTGGTCGTTCAGTAATCTCTAATAGACTTGGTTATGTGGTTTCTGATGCTGTATGACACAATGTTGTCTAGAAATATGGACTAAAGGAGATTATTTCATAACCATAAAGCATTATAGCTTATATAGGACATACAGCGTCAGTGCCAGTCAGTGCAGTTAGCATCCTAGCCTAGTTTCTGATGTTCGTTAGTTGTAATAGACGTGAAAATACACGTACAGGGCAAGTCACTGTACATTTAAAGGAGAATTTTCCTGTTAAGGTTATTATTTAAACGAAGAAAACCAGGGTGGGTTGCCATTAGGGCTGAAACGACCTGTAAACCTGAAGAAAGACATGGCTAAAGTTAGCTACTAACATGAATCCACCTTAAATGATGCAGCAGTTACAGGTGGCAGAATGTAACTTCTATACCATTTAAGGAGGAACGAGGAATTTGAATAACAAGCTAAGCATCTGAGCATAAAGCACTATGATCATTCACATTCCTGTTTTGATCATAGTTACAAACAAACACACACTCACACAAACATAGACCCCTCACACACTTTTCCCTCACAGTGATACATAAAATACACAGCATGTTCTCTTAAGTTTGCTTCTTTAGTTTTTAGCTGATGCCTGTAGCTGCTAGGTTAGCATTGTGTGGTCGTTCAGTAATCTCTAATAGACTTGGTTATGTGGTTTCTGATGCTGTATGACACAATGTTGTCTAGAAATATGGACTAAAGGAGATTATTTCATAACCATAAAGCATTATAGCTTATATAGGACATACAGCGTCAGTGCCAGTCAGTGCAGTTAGCATCCTAGCCTAGTTTCTGATGTTCGTTAGTTGTAATAGACGTGAAAATACACGTACAGGGCAAGTCACTGTACATTTAAAGGAGAATTTTCCTGTTAAGGTTATTATTTAAACGAAGAAAACCAGGGTGGGTTGCCATTAGGGCTGAAACGACCTGTAAACCCGAAGAAAGACATGGCTAAAGTTAGCTACTAACATGAATCCACCTTAAATGATGCAGCAGTTACAGGTGGCAGAATGTAACTTCTATACCATTTAAGGAGGAACGAGGAATTTGAATAACAAGCTAAGCATCTGAGCATAAAGCACTATGATCATTCACATTCCTGTTTTGATCATAGTTACAAACAAACACACACTCACACGAACATAGACCCCTCACACACTTTTCCCTCACAGTGATACATAAAATACACAGCAAACTAAATATCAGGTGGTGTTTGTAGCAACACAGCGAGAATATTCAGTTTAGTTTGTATGCTGACAAGCTTCAGCATAGTAAATGAGTGTGCAGTAGCCAGTCTTGTGAATTTATAGTATGATATATAGGTCTAGTAATTGTAATAATTAAAATGTGTTATTTAAAACCTTACTATATTCAGTTTTAACAATATAAGTCAACTTGTCTACATCATTATATCAACATATAGGCATTTTATTTACTATCCAAAACCACCAGTGAACCTACACGAGTTTATATATGTCAGTGTGGTAAAATGTTTGATAAAGCTGGAGAAACTATTTAGAGAAATAGGGACTATACTGCCTTACAGCACCCTGCATGTATCCCTCCACCATGAATCAGTTCACCATGAATCTTAAAATTAACATATAACAATGTCGTAGGCACCAGTCATCAATTTAGTCTCGTCCTATATAGTTACCAGTTTGGAGACTTGTTTTTCTTTAGACAGTGACCGTTTCTGTGAAGGTATGAACCACTTTGAACTGTTCTGACTTCCCATCATTTCCTGTTAATCATCAAATTTGCATTTAAATGGTTTAATTCTGCAGAATTTATGAAATATGGGTGGAATTCTCCTATAAAGGTAGCCTTTATAGATTGTTATACCCACCACGATGCTTCTATGTAGGTTATGAGAATGTGGACCCGCTGATGGGTCATTAGAGTTTAAGGGGTTAATTAGACTCTCCTTTGCGTGCACTAAAATTATTTCCGTCTCGGCCGTTCGGGCTGCACGCGGCGCATTAGGCTGCTGTCAGATGTGATCAGAGTTCAGGGCTTCAGGCTGCAGTCAGCGCGACACGCAGGGGTCCGAGTTAAACCTGCACATTTTTCAGCGGGGGCGCTGTCACAACGCATCAGAACGCAGGCCGGCCTGACGCTCAGCGCTGTCCATTCACCGTCGACCGAGGGTCTGTCCCTGCAGCGGCGGTCTGGAAGGGGGCAGAAAAACATTTGCCAGGCTGACGTAGTGTTAGCCTGAGGGTGGGCTGGGGGAGAAGTGCCTGGTGGGAGGAGCAAACTGCGCAGGCCTAAATCGTCCAGCCACTTGTCAATCAGATCACAGCCAGCAGTGACTGACAGCCAGCAGGTCAGAGTCAGATGTGTTTAACTGAAGAACATGTTTCAGACTCAGTTCGTGTGTCAGCAGTTCTCTCAGAGACTAAACTCATATCAACAGTCCTGCTCCTTTTTAATTGGTCTGTAGTTTAATTACTCTAGAAGTCGACACTGGCGCTGGAGAGCTACAGGCAAGAAGCCGAGTCCCAGTCCAGCTGAACTGTCATCAGCTCTGAGAGGGAATGCTATGAGAAGGAATTTGCAGACACTGTTCGTAGCTCGATGTTTACACCACCATTCACAGATCTGGAGTCACCGTCATATTGAGAATTTTTGTAATTTCCTATGTAGTAACGTATAGAATGTGGATGTACACACTGTAACTAAACAGGTTGTGTTTTAATGTTTTATTCAGCATTTCAAAAACGTCATAAACAAGAATAAATTATCATATAATAATATATAGTTTACAGAATACTGTCTCACCACCTTTTGAAATATGATATTTAATTCTGCTATTAATATTATCTGTTCATTCTGGATATTAATTTTTGTTATCAGTTTATTCTGGATATTAATTTTTATTATCAGTTAATTCTGGATACTACGTTAATTATCAGTTCATTCTGGATATTCATTTTTGTTATCAGTTTATTCTGGATATTAATTTTATTATCAGTTCATTCTGGATATTAATTTTTGTTATCAGTTCATTCTGGATATTAATTTTTATTATCAGTTAATTCTGGATACTACGTTAATTATCAGTTCATTCTGGATATTCATTTTTGTTATCAGTTTATTCTGGATATTAATTTTATTATCAGTTCATTCTGGATATTAATTTTTGTTATCAGTTTATTCTGGATATTAATTTTTATTATCAGTTAATTCTGGATACTACGTTAATTATCAGTTCATTCTGGAGACTAACTTTATTATCAGTTCATTCTGGAAATTAATTTTATTATCAGTTTATTCTGGATATTAATAATATATATAATATATAGTTTACAGAATACTGTCTCACCACCTTTTGAAATATGATATTTAATTCTGCTATTAATATTATCTGTTCATTCTGGATATTAATTTTTGTTATCAGTTTATTCTGGATATTAATTTTTATTATCAGTTAATTCTGGATACTACGTTAATTATCAGTTCATTCTGGATATTCATTTTTGTTATCAGTTTATTCTGGATATTAATTTTATTATCAGTTCATTCTGGATATTAATTTTTGTTATCAGTTTATTCTGGATATTAATTTTTATTATCAGTTAATTCTGGATACTACGTTAATTATCAGTTCATTCTGGAGACTAACTTTATTATCAGTTCATTCTGGAAATTAATTTTATTATCAGTTTATTCTGGATATTAATTTCATTAACATTTCATTCTGGATATTAATTTTGTTAACATTTCATTCTGGATATGAACTTTATTAACAGTTCAGTCTGGATATTAATTTTATTATCAGTTCATTCTGGATATTAACTTTATTAAAAGTTCATTCTGGATATTCATTTTATTAATGGTTCATTCTAGACATTAATTTTATTATCAGTTCATTCAGGATATTAATTTTATTAACGGTTCATTCTGGATATTGATTTTACTTCATTATGGATATTAACTTTATTAACAGTTTATTCTGGATTTTAATTTTATTATCAGTTTATTTTGGATATTAATTTTATTATCAGTTCATTCTGGATATTAATTTTATTATCAGTTCATTCTGGATATTAATTTTACTTCATTCTGGATATTAATGGATATTAATATTTGTTTTGTTGGAATGTTTCTGCATATTCATTCAATTATAATTTCATCCTATTTGTTGATTAATTAATTAATTAATTAATTTATTTATTTATTTAGATCTTGACTAATATGTCATGTTTCTGTCTGTTCTCAGATTAAGTGTGACCAGTACTGGCCGAGCCGCGGCACTGAGACTTACGGAATGACCCAGGTCACCTTGCTGGACACTATCGAGCTGGCCACCTTCTGCTTGCGAACCTTCTCCTTACACAAGGTGGGACCCTGCTGAAGACCATCAACCTGCAAACAGCCCTGCATCTGTTTTCATTTCAGAAAACAAACTCAGGCACATCAATACAGTCCATTACTTAATTATCTCAACGGTTAATCTCACTGAATTACACTGAAGCAGCACAGAAACCAGGAGTAGCCTGCTGTATGGTTTAGATGGACTAGAGCTAGAGATGTGTGTGAAATCACCTACTTGTCTACTAATCAGTAGTAAATCAGTAGGCGAGCGCGGCTGGTGTCTGAATACTCAGTAGGTATTGAGTAGTACCCGGATGACTTCCCCTTCTGAATCAACAGCCATTTTTATGTGGGCGAACACAGCACACTGAGCTATCCCATGATTCACCTGGAGCCGCAGATAAATTCAAAATTGGAAAAAAAAAAACGGTGAAAAGCTGAACGTCGGCTGTGTGTATGTAGCTACTACTAGTGAACTGCTGCTACAGAAGTTAACGCTACTGCTGAGATAAACAATGATTACATTCCTCCCGTTTCATCTTCTCTGATCTACAGCTCCACACCGTCTGATACATAATCAGATAAAAACTCAGATCAGAGTCACTAAAAGATCTAAATCTGTCAGTAAACGAGCTTTTAAATAAATAGCAGGACTTTTACGGTGGTGGTCTGACGTCTTGCGTCACAGGACGCTGGTAGTGTTGTAACTTCGTCTTTTGCCGTCAGAATGAAGAGGGAGACCAGACAGAGTTTCAAGCTTGTTTAATTGCAATGGCAATACCCTCTTAGCTCTGATCAGGAGCTGGTCAAAATCTGGTCTGATCTGAACTGGTCTGAAGCTCGTCTTATGAGGGCCTGCCCTCCTCGGGTCACACGGCCTCCTCCTGGCCATGTCGTAAACTCCTTGCAGTTCCGGGCCGTCTCTGGCCTTGCTCTTATCTCCTGGGTGGGGGGGGTCATGAGCCCTGGGGTGTCACAGGGTCGGCCTCTTGAGCTTTAAATAGCTGAGCTTGTGTGTCTACTAAAACTAAAACTCTCCTACTGAAATTACCTACTAGTCTGCCGCTCGAGCAGCACGTACTGACTCTAATCCAGTACCTACTGACTAGTAGACGATTTCGGACGCACCTAATGTCTTCAGTTTTTCTTGTGAGGACCGGCCAAATGTCCTCATAGCCACAAAACAGTCCCAGTCCCAGAAAGGGCTAAATACAGAAAAACAGACACACACACGCCACATGTGACACCACACGCACATTCTCGAACCGTAGAAAAGCGCTCATAAGTCATGTAACCTTTCTGCTCGCTCCCTCCTCAATCTATCATCTTTTAATGTTGCGTCTGGAGTAAAAGAGCACTTAGCTAAGTGAGCAGAAGAAGAACGCTCCGTGTGTAATTGGCAGCCAGACGCTCAGCGGTCAAGCAGACGCAGGGAGAAGTCTGGGGGGGCTGGGGTTACAGTAAGTCTGGGGCTGAATGCAAATTCACTGGAGCTTCAGTGAGGAAGACAACAGATCTCTAAAAGGCTGAACAACACATTCTCTGCGTGTTCACCAAGTCCAGAGTAATGACGTGCGAAGGACAGCCAGAACAAACATACGGGGAATAACTGTACTGGTAACAATGGTCCCGTATTGGAATTACAACGTTGTTGGGATTACAGATACACACCTACCCGCATACAGAGAAGAGCTTTTACAGTATACAACATTACAACAATATATACACACTGTTCGACACTGCTAACACCAAAACCACACCAACATACACACAGAACTATAGATGCTTTATAGATCTGGCTTGACTTTACAGTTTAGGCTTAAAACAAGACTTAACTTTCCATATAAGTGAATGTAACGAGGTTCTGGTGCATTTCTATTCGTCCATTCATCATCAAGCTTTCAGCTTTATAGAGACGACGAGTCTGAGACTATACTTTCGAAGGACAGTTCTCTGACCAATCAGCAGTCTGCAGTGTTTTTACATCACGTTTTGCTTTGAGCTCAGCTCGTTTGTACCAGGAACCAGTTTGGACCACCAAGTCGTGTCAACTTGAGTACCACATTATGAAAAGGCATCATTTTCAGCTGCTCCTCTGCTCTGATAGGACACACCTGTCTACACCCAGCATGGACAGGATGCCAGAATAATAATACCGATCAGGGCCACTGGGGGGAAACATACCAGTAATAGTTGGCATAATAATTGGCCAGTCGTGGGCTGGAGGTCAGGGAACCAGCCTTGACCAGAAGGCTGCTGGTTTCATCCCATGAATTAACAGGACACGACTGAAGTGCCCTTGATCAAGGCACCGAACCCCTGACTGCTCCCTGGACGCTGTGGTAGGGCTGCCCACCACTCCAGGCAAGTGTGCTCACTACTGCCCCCTAGTGTGTTCATATGTGTGTGTTTCACTGCACGGGTGGGTTAAATGTGGAGATCTTGAATGTCCCTCTGGGATCAATTCAGTAAGGAAATATGGAATACAGGATGTTTGGTGATACTGTATTGATTCTCAAAAATACAGTATCGATACACAGATTCCTGGCAGACAGTGAATCATTGTGTGTTGTGTTTAAACTTCTGACCACTAGATGGCAGTGTTGTAACCCATTTTCAGCTCCACTCCAACATTAACAAGCAGCACAAGGGCGCAATGCTACTCTAAGCTTTGGCAAACTTAAAATCTCAAATAATCCTACAGATCTTTTTAAAACAGCTTCAAATAATAATAACAAATGAATTATCAAATTGCTTTAAGAAGTACAAAACGGCTAAATGTTGTTTATTTTCGGGGGGGAATGTATTTTGAGATGGCATGTATGTACCTGCAGAGTGCCTGCTCTTAAGATCTTTATCCAGGTTTTAGAATCAGAAGATAAAAATCTACATTATATAATAAAAGGCATTGAACCATATCTTAAATTAATGAACCGTTTCTTACACTGTGTGTGCTTCTGCTGGTGTGGGTTTCCTTAATTATGCAGAAAAGCCATAAAACTGCTTATACCGCCCCCTTGTGGGGAATCAGAATTGATGTGGGGGAAAAATGGATTTTGTACATACACAACAAACACTGAAATACAAATCCTTTACAGATGCTTCTGTGTTTTTCCACAGTCTGCTTACTTTCAAGTCATTAGTGTCTCTAAGTAATGAATTTGTTCTAACTTTAGCTTGCAGTTTCTGTAGCACCAGCGCTGCCTTCACACAAAGTCCTAATGGATTTATATTGTCATGTAATAGTTTTTTTTTTCCAGTATATACAAGAATATTAATGTGAATTTGTTTTGAAATGCAAACAAGTAACTGTTATCAGTATCGACCATAACAAGTCTTTCATTATTGGCCACTATTGGCCCAGAATTTCTATATCAGTCCGTCCAATTAGATAATATACAATGCGGTTCTGGATGCAGAGCCAAAGCAGCGCTGTAGACAAACAAATATTTGATCTTCGCTTCATGTAAACACGCGAGCACAGAATGAAAGCACGAGATTTGCTCATGTGTGGGTACGTTCCACGCTCGTGTGAAGCCATCCGGAGTCATAAATTCTTCATAACAGTCCCTCATAGAGAGAGAGAGAGAGAGAGAGAGAGGCAGCCAGAGAGAAATGGGGGGAAAACTAGGCCAGTTTGCGCTTAATTACATCGTTTATTTATTCATTTATTCAGAGAAGCCTCTGTCAGGGAAGCAGCAACACTGCATTGAAATGCAAAATCTTGCTTTAAAGAGCTTCCAGGAAGAAAAAGAAAAACTAGAGGGCAGAACAATGTGAGTGCTCGCTCTGTCTCTCTCTATCTCTCTCTCCCTCTCTCGCTTACTGAAATCCTTTCTTCTCTGTGGCAGCCTTCAAAACCAGTCCCTGCTGTTGGTGCGTGCGCTCTCTGTCGTTAGACTGCAGATGTGTTGGCGACAGAAGGAGACGCCTGAGCTGGTCCGTACAGCTGCAGTGAAGGGTGTCAGTGCTCTGCTGAGTTGCTGTGTGCCGTGTTTGTGTGACATCTCTGAGCTCGGTGCTCTACACTGTACACACTGTACTCAGGGGTGATGTGAGTAGATGTAATGTGGGCAGGCGTGTGTGTTCTTACTTCCCGGGCTTGGATCGTTTAGAAGAGAGGCTCTCAAACGTCTGCCGGAACCGGCTCGCGGTGGTTGTGTTTGTGCTGAGAGCCACCAGACTCATCGACGTGAAGTCTCTTCTTGCTCTGTTCTCCTGGAAAAACAAAATACGTCCTGATCCAGTGTTCTTGTAACTCAGCCGGCCCCCCACGATTTCAGAAAACACTGGTTTTAGCTGAGGGGCTCAGGCTCCCGACGCTCCCTGTGCTGTCTGTAAAGTGCTCTGTTGGGCTCTATGATGTTTAGAGGATGTGCAGTCATATACAAAGGAGGCAATGTGGCTGCTGTTGAGTGATGTTGGTGGCAAAGAGAGCGGCCACCAGCAGATTTTAAACACGATCACAGATAATTATATATATATATATATATATATATATATATATATATATATATATATATATATATATATATATATATATATATATATGCAGCAAATATAAGAGCTCCTGCTGTGTTTCTCCACCTTAAATAAACAGTCTACATTTATAAAGCTCCTCTGATAATCATCCATTATCACAGGTAACCATGGCAATGCCATGTACCGCTATGAGGTGTGGAATAACTTATTTTTTTCCCCCCAACACAAACAAGTCAACGCAGCCATGTTGTGCTGTCATGCTATGCTAAATATTTTCCCAGGGTTGGCAGGTCTACTGTGTTTATGTGCTGATTTAAATTCGTCCAGTTTATTTGGGTTTATTGTCGTAGATGATGATGAAACTTATTTTTACCAAGAAGATCAACAAAACATATCATTTTCATAAAGGTCAGAGGTGCACAGTCTTAACTTTAGAGTTTATAATCTAAATAAGATTCTTTCAGTGGCCCCTCATACTGTTCTGTACTATACTTCCAAGTAATATCCTCTCTCTCTCTCTCTCTCTCTCTCTCTCTCTCTCTCTATTTCTCTCTCTCTATTTCTCTTTTCTCTCTCTCTATTTCTCTCTCTCTCTATTTCTCTCTTTTCTCTCTCTCTATTTCTCTCTCTCTCTCTATTTCTCTCTTTTCTCTCTCTATTTCTCTCTTTTCTCTCTATTTCTCTCTCTCTCTATTTCTCTTTTCTCTCTCTCTCTATTTCTCTCTCTCTCTCTATTTCTCTCTTTTCTCTCTATTTCTCTCTCTCTCTCTATTTCTCTTTTCTCTCTCTCTATTTCTTTCTCTCTTCGCTCTCTCTTTCTTTATATCACTTTCTCTCTCTATCTCTTTCTCTGTATTACTTTATATCACTTTCCCTATCTATTCCTCTCTGTATTTTTTTATATTACTTTCTCTATCTGTACCTATTTACCTATTTTCTCTCTCTCTATTTCACTCTATTTCGCTCCCTCTCTATTTCTCTTTTCTCTCTCTCTATTTCTCTCTCTCCTCTTTCTCTCTCTCTCTCTTTCTCTATTTCTCTCTTTCTATTTCTCACTCTCTGTATTTCTTTATATTACTTTCTCTATCTGCATCTCTCTCTCTCTCTCTCTCTTTCTCTCTCTCTCTCTCTCTCTCTTTCTCTCTCTCTCTCTCTCTCTCTCTCTCTCTCTCTCTCTCTCTCTTTCTCTCTCTCTCTCTCTCTCTCTCTCTCTCTTATTGCCTACCTACAGAACGGCTCCAGTGAAAAGCGTGAGGTGCGTCAGTTCCAGTTTACAGCGTGGCCGGACCACGGCGTGCCAGAATATCCCACACCCTTCCTGGCCTTCCTGAGGAGGGTGAAGACCTGCAACCCACCAGACGCCGGCCCCATCATCGCCCACTGCAGGTCAGACCCTCAGACTAGAAACCCTTAAAATACTGATGTACTGAATTAATGGAATAGATTTAAAACTACTCATAACAGTATTACAGTTCTCAGCGTCTTCAAATGTACTATCCATTATACTGAAAACATTCAGCACCAGATCACACGACACAGTGACAGACTTCTTATCTTTATAGCTACTAATGTTCTCTGTTCAGAGGCCATGTTTTATATGTCCATACAGTACAAAACCCACTTTGAATTCAGTGGTTTTGTGATGTCATAAAAATCAACATGCATCAGTCTATTCATCCTACTCACAGCCTACTCACCTAAATTTTAAGGAGGGTTACAGCCTGGACTGATGTTGGCCTACACATTAGAGAGCCAATCAGAAGTTGGGTCATTTACATATATCAGTAAGTTTGAATAGTAGTTTATAGATGTCAATACGCAGCACACGCTAACTCAGCAGAGCGCTGACACAGTTCACACAGCAGAGGGAGGGAATGAAGTTGAATCCAAACATCTGGCAGGGAATCCTACAGCTCCCTCTCTGCCAGTCCAGCCTTACATGAAGCTGTACAATTAGCCTACATTTTTCAGCATTAAGAATTAATTTCATCACCACATGCTCTTAAAAGTTTCACAGGACTGACAGGAGGCTAAGTTTAGACTCTGGTTGAGGAGTAAAGGTGTTATAACACTGTGAGTTTTATAGTGGGCCACCAGTCAGAACTCATTCCAGCAGACTTGAAAGTTGAGCTAAACTGAAATGGCATGAGAAAAACAGCACTCGCGCGCGAGAGAGACGAAGTGTCCTCATCGTTCTGTTCGTGTTCTCAACTCTTCTGAACTGTCCCTGAGTGCTAGTTCATCAGTAACCACCCCTTTCTTCTCCTCTCCTCTACTCTCCTCTCCTCTACTCTCCTCTACTCTCTTCTACTCTCCTCTACTCTCCTCTACTCTCCTCTACTCTCCTCTACTCTACTCTACTCTCCTCTACTCTACTCTACTCTCCTCTACTCTCCTCTACTCTACTCTACTCTCCTCTACTCTCCTCTACTCTACTCTCCTCTACTCTACTCTCCTCTCCTCTCTTCTCCTCTCCTCTACTCTACTCCCCTCTCCTCTATTCTCCTCTCCTCTACTCTACTCTCCTCTACTCTACTCTACTCTCCTCTACTCTCCTCTACTCTACTCTACTCTCCTCTATTCTCCTCTCCTCTACTCTACTCTCCTCTACTCTACTCTCCTCTACTCTACTCTCCTCTACTCTACTCTACTCTACTCTACTCTACTCTCCTCTCCTCTGTTCTCCTCTCCTCTACTCTACTCTCCTCTCCTCTACTCTACTCTCCTTTCTTCTCCTCTCCTCTACTCTACTCTCCTCTCCTCTATTCTACTCTCTTCTCCTCTCCTCTACTCTACTCCTCTCTCCTCTATTCTCCTCTCCTCTACTCTACTCTCCTCTACTCTACTCTCCTCTACTCTACTCTCCTCTCCTCTATTCTCCTCTCCTCTACTCTACTCTCCTCTACTCTCCTCTACTCTACTCTACTCTCCTCTCCTCTCCTCTCCTCTACTCTACTCTACTCTACTCTACTCTACTCTACTCTACTCTACTCCCCTCTCCTCTCCTCTCCTCTCCTCTACTCTACTCTACTCTCCTCTCCTCTACTCTACTCTACTCTCCTCTCCTTTACTCTCCTCTCTTCTACTCTACTCTCCTCTCCTCTACTCTACTCTCCTCTACTCTCCTCTCCTCTCCTCTACTCTCCTCTCCTCTCCTCTACTCTCCTCTCCTCTCCTCTCCTCTCCTCTCCTCTACTCTACTCTCCTCTCCTCTACTCTCCTCTCTTCTCCTCTACTCTACTCTCCTCTACTCTCCTCTACTCTCCTCTCTTCTCCTCTACTCTACTCTACTCTCCTCTACTCTCCTCTCCTCTCCTCTATTCTCCTCTCTTCTACTCTACTCTACTCTCCTCTACTCTACTCTACTCTCCTCTCCTCTCCTCTCCTCTCCTCTACTCTCCTCTCCTCTCCTCTCCTCTCCTCTCCTCTACTCTACTCTCCTCTCCTCTCCTCTACTCTCCTCTCCTCTACTCTCCTCTACTCTCCTCTACTCTACTCTCCTCTACTCTCCTCTCCTCTACTCTCCTCTACTCTCCTCTACTCTCCTCTCCTCTACTCTACTCTCCTCTACTCTACTCTCCTCTATTCTACTCTCTTCTACTCTACTGTCCTCTACTGTCCTCTACTCTCCTCTACTCTACTCTACTCTACTCTCTTCTACTCTCCTCTCTTCTCCTCTACTCTCCTCTCCTCTACTCTCCTCTCCTTTACTCTCCTTTTTTCTCCTCTCCTCTCCTCTACTCTACTCTCCTCTACTCTCCTCTACTCTCTTCTACTCTCCTCTACTCTACTCTCCTCTCTTGTCCTCTACTCTCCTCTCCTTTCTTCTCCTCTACTCTCCTCTACTCTACTCTCCTCTCTTCTCCTCTACTCTCCTCTACTCTCCTCTACTCTCCTCTACTCTCCTCTACTCTCCTCTCCTCTCCTCTCCTCTACTCTCCTCTCCTCTCCTCTACTCTACTCTCCTCTCCTCTACTCTACTCTACTCTACTCTCCTCTCCTCTACTCTACTCTACTCTCCTCTACTCTACTCTCTTCTCTTTTACTCTACTCTAGTCTACTCTGCACTATGTAAATAAAGTACAGTCGCATGCAAAAGTTTCAAGGAGTGTGTGTGTGTATGTATATATATATATATATATATATATATATATATATATATATATATATATATATATATATACATACACACACAAACACACATACACACACACTCTAAAACCTTTGATTGGTAGTGATCTAGAACGTTTAGCTGGTAGTGTAAACCTCTGACCAGTAGAGTGTGTACTCCTTATAATTTCAGAATGAATGGGCGGAACTAAATTGTCATTGCTGTCCTCTAAAGTATCTTTCTTCGAAATGCCAACAAGATATACATATATGTGTGTGTCTATATATATATATATATATATATATATATATATATATATATATATATATATATATATATATATATATAAAATCCCATATATATGGGATTTTGGAGGTACTTTAGAGGACAGCAATGACAATTTAGCTCCGCCCATTCATTCTGAAATTATAAAGAGTGTTTCAGCATAGGCTTTTAAAATGAGGTACAAAGGAGCTCATTTATGTATGTCAGTCTATATATCATGGTAACAGAAACAGCCTGTTTAAGTCTAAGGGATGTAGGGAGGTGGGAAAAAGGTCTGTGGCCCACAGAAAAAAATATATATAAGAAAAATGTAAAATATGGACCCTTTAATATTTAAAAAATCAATTTCTAGACCATCCTTCATGTGGCTTTTCTGTAATACAATTTAGTTTCAGTTCCTATTGCAGTGAACATTAGTTTAGACTTTTTTTTATTATTATTATTATAGTTCACTTTTCCTCCACTGCTTGTTTTCTTACTGGTAGTTGTTGTTAGTGATGGTCTCCTCTGTGGTTCTGAAGTTGTGTATCAGTTTGATTACTCTGTTCTGACTCGCGTTCTTCGACTGATGTGTTCAGTGCTGGTGTGGGTCGAACCGGCTGCTTCATCGTGATTGATGCCATGCTGGAGCGCATTAAACACGAGAAGACCGTGGACATCTACGGACATGTGACGCTGATGCGCGCTCAGAGGAATTACATGGTGCAGACGGAGGATCAGTACAGCTTCATCCACGACGCGCTGCTGGAGGCCGTGGCCTGCGGAAACACAGAGGTGGCCGCCCGGAGCCTCTTCTCCTACATCCAGAAACTGGCGCAGGTGGAGCCGGGAGAACACGTCACAGGCATGGAGCTCGAGTTTAAGGTAACACACACTTACAGCCCCTTCAGACACACAGTACAGTCCATTTACCTGATACTAGTCTATAGAGTTATTACTGTCATATACTGTACATGACATAGCTGCATACATTTACTGCATCATTACATTCAAATTTAAAGAAACTTTTTATCAAATTTAAATCAGAATAAAATATCTGATGCAAAACAACACAAATGCAGTACGGATTGATAGAGTGAAAGACTTTCCACAAAATTCATTCACCTGAATGTGAAACAGCATTCTTGGTAAAGTCAGTGATGTAACCAGTTGACATGCCTTACTCTAGCGTGATGATGAGAACCAGGGTTCCCATTGTCTAAAACACAAATACATCTATTTAATTTACTATCAAAACAACTTACACATGTCTTCTGAGTATTAAATCGTCGCTGTCCAATGAAAAACATGCATTTCCATTGTTCCATTGTAGGAATGCTTCAAAATAGCTTGGAAAAAATTCTGTTTCCATTGACTTTCATTAAACGTGAGGACAGTTTTTACCCTCTTCTGTGAAGCTGCCAATTTGGAGATGCTTGTTTTTCATTGGACAGTGACGAAATGTAATGTTAATGAAGTCATTGTGGGAAATCTACAGCCTTCTTTAGGGCCTTACAGTGCCCTGCATGTACCAACAGTTTATAGCATGCACGTATAGCAGCTTCATGCAATAACTTGGCATTACATTCTTCAGACATCTGGTTACCATCACCTCTGTGAACGGTTGACCCTGAAAGTTCTAAATGGAATCTGATGAATTTTACTTAAACTAGATTTTCCTAGTTTCTAAAACATCTCATTTGGAACAGGCTGGTTTAATTATCAGTAGATGATTCAAGTCAAGTGCTTTGGAAGTGGAAAGAACATAAAATACTCACTCCAGTGATTGTCTTGCATTTGAGGGGGCAACCAAACGTGATTCAGCTCATTGCAGGTCACGTTCACTAGAAGAACCAATGGCACAAATCTAGAGCACTGAGTTTTATCTAAGTGTGGGCGATATGGTGCAAACAGATGATCAATTTGATGTTAGTTTACTGCAATATCAGTTTTTCTTTGTTATTGTAATAAAATAGGAACTGGAAGAAACTACACCTTAAGATGAAATCCAGTCAGCTACCTGTAACTGTAAAGTTAAACAGTTACAATTTATGGTAATTGGTATAAATTGTCTTTTTATAATAACTGCAGTGGTTTCGACTTCAAGACGTATTGCCGGTACCCACCGTTAGCTCAGGGGAGCACCTTCTGATGTAATTCCTCACTCTAACAACAACACAGCCCGTAGCCCACCCCCAGTAGCAAAGTTCTCCATCTCCAACTTGAATAACTCTTCATTAGCTTACTATAGAATGCAAACATGTCAGGCTCTGTGGTTACGTAAGCCCTGCATTAGTCCCCGTTTCAGAGCTAAAGAGCAGTTGACATGCTGCGGAATGCTACGTGACTGAAACCCATTAAAGCCACTCGCGCCAGAGCGGCTCTTGACCTAAATGCGCGCACCGCGTTGTACTACAGCATGTAATCGTTTGTTAAATTACTCCTCGCAATGGAGGGATGCGTCTGTTAGCCAAAGGACAGGCTTGATTGTCATCTCCTGGGAAGACGTTTTAGCCGCAGTAGATGCCGATTATGTAACTGTAGTGACGGCGCGGAGCACCGAAAGCTGGTGTAGTGTTAATAACATGAGCGCGGGGCCAAGAGGAGGCTCTAATTAATATCTGATGGTGACAAATTAGAAGAGGAGAGGGGGAAAGAAAAGGCATGTTGTGGCCTTCACTAACGAATATAAAAGGATTACAGCTTCTCAGGGTGGCGCTCCCAACTGCATGAGGTCTACTCTAACCCTTGTAGGCAGAGAGAGAGAGAGAGAGAGAGAGAGAGAGAGAGAGGGAGGAAGGGGAGCGTCGTTCTCTTTGTGTTCTTATTATAGATGTAGGTATCTCATCACACAATTGACTACATCTCTGTAGGGAGCAATTCAGTGCATTGTGAAATCTCATATTTCACCTCGGATCATAGGTCCACTGGAACTGTGCACACTGTAGTAATATAAGGCCATAAAAACAATACGTTCATCCGTACACACCTACATATACACACACTAGTGAACAAACACACCAGGGGGCAAGGAGAACATGTGCCTGGAGTGCTGGGCAGCCCTATCCACGGCACTGGGGGAGCAGTTGGGGCTTAGGTGCCTTGCTCAAGGGCAGTTCAGTCATGGCCTGTTGTTCTAAGGGATCGAACCAGCGACCTTCTGGTCACAAGACTGGATCCCTAACCTTCAGCTCATGACTGCCCCTGATCTTCTATACATCTATAATATTGAATATTTAGCTAGTTGACTATACAAAATGAATACAGTTAAATCAGAGCCGTAGAGAAAGGTGATGCATTGAATTAGTTTGGTTTAAATGTATGTATATATATATATATATATATATATATATATATATATATATATATATATATTTTTTTTTTTTTTTTTTTTTTTTTTTTTTTTTTTTTAAAGCCACATATATATATATGCACCGTTTACAACAGATGTTGATATAAAGCTGCTTTAAAGAAAATCCGGGTTCAAACCTCCGATAAGCAAGCCCAGGGGGACCAAGGCAAGCTCTCTCAGAGCTAGAAACCTTGAGAGGAGCCAGGACTCCAGGACTCAAACGGGGAACCTCTCCTCCTCTGGTCAACACTGAATAGCAAGACAAGTACAGAGCAATATAAAAAGAGTGTTTACATACAATACTGAACATAGAGAAAGGGGAACAATAGCAGTCTGTGATTGAACAGAAGTATTTACATTAACCAGCGATAACAAAGTTAATGTTACATATATGTCTATATATATATATATATATGGCTTAAAAAGAACTGTTCTTTACATAAAAACAAAAGATTGTACTGTACTATGTCCATCTGCAAGACATCTGCGATCTTAGAAAGCAGTGGAACCACTGGAACAAGGGCCCAAATCACATACAACCAAAACTTCATTGCTTGCAAAAAGGTTTGATGTAAACAATGTTGAAGTTTGACTTCAAAATTTCTCATTTATTTTTAATGAAATTGTTTGGTGATGTCAGAAAAACGAAAAGATTTACGCGTCTCCACCTGTTCAGCCTAGACTAGTGTAGCATGCTGAAGTTCTAGGCCTGCTGTTCGAATGATTTACAACTACAATAGCCATCAAAACAACATTCCTTAAATATCGTCATCCAAAAAAGTTCAGCAGTTCAGCATTTAGAAAGTAAATATACTGAACGGTATGTGTGGTGTGTTGGTGTTTCAGTAGCTGATGGTATAAGATGCTGATACTAGGTAACTTCAGTAAACAGGATGCACCACTGAATCAGAACACACGTTAGAGATGATGAGGGTCCGGCCCTTGGCCTGAGGAGAGTGGTCATGACTGGTTTTGGTATATAAACATGTTATTAGTGGAGGAAAAGAAGATTTCTCAGCTCATCAGCCTAGTCTTACACATGTCCTGTGTGTTAGGGAGAAGATGTGGGGTGGGGTGGGGTGGTGTTGTGTAGGGGCCGAACAGGGGGAGTAAATTGCTTGTAGAGAAACATTCAGGGTCATGTCACTCTTTACTCTTCTCCTCCCCCTCTTACCTCCTCAGGATTCACCGGTCTGGGTGTCACAGCATATGCATGTGTTGAGTGGTGTCGTATGCATACGCGTGCCTGGGCGTGTGTGCGTGTGTGTGTGTTGTTATTCTAGCGGCCCGGCGCATGCTTGGCCCTCTTCTCCGCTCCGTTTCATGCCCTTCCAGGTGCTTCTTTGAAAGAGAGTCAAAGGGAAGTGTTGGCATCCAGCCAGCGGCCGGCTCGGAGTGGGCCTTTGGTGCAGGGAGGGGGGGAGACGCACACTCGAGAGCTACAGCAGGCAGTAACGGAGACGGAGGCAGGGTGAATAGACTGACAGACAAGGGGAGAGAGAGAGAGGGAGAGAGAGGGAGGAAGGTGAAAGAGATGCAGAGATACAGAGAAGTGAGAGAGCGATAGACAAGTGAGAGAGAGAGAGAGAGAGAGAGAGAGCAGGAGTCTGTGGATGTGCCTGACTTGTTCCGTAACAGGAGAGAATTCTCTCAGACAGCTGACCTAGAAACAGAGACGAACCGGGCCGGTTGTAGCAGCTCTGATGTTAATAGATGGGTACGGGCCTTAATTTGGATCATGACACGGGGGTCGTCGGGGGCAGGCGCTCTGAGCGTGTACACGTTCGTGCTTGCTTTTGGAACTTTTCAGGAAAAATGGTCTGACTTTGTAGGGAAAGTGGAGAACCTCCCGTGTCTGAGAGTCCTGAGACTGAGATCAAGTCATGTCAGGGTTTATTTATATGAGCCGTTTACAACAGATATAAAGCAGCTTTTAAGAAAATCCAGGTCCAAACCTTCGATAAGCAAGCCAAGGGGGACCAAGGCAAGCTCTCTGAGCAAGAAACCTTGAAAGGAGGCAGGACTCAAACGGGGAACCTGTCCTCCTCTGCTCAACACCGGATAGCAAGACAAATATGGGGATATTATGTTTGGTGATACTGTATCGATTCTCAAAAACACAGTATTGATGCACAGATTCTTGGCAGACAGTGAATGTATCTGACACACTGCTGTTGACAGTGACCCATTTCACCAGTTCTAACAGAGTTTCTGTGGCTGTATCTACGTATACGAGAAGGACTGTTTGTGATTATGAAAGAAATTAGTGCTGACAGTTTTCTCACGCGCCTGGAGAAACAGGGTCAGCAAACCCCTACAACTCAAAACCAAGCCACTAGAACTACAGATTAATCACACATGTTTAAAACACCACTAGGCTGCTCACATTAAGGGGATTATAATTTTTTTATTAAAGCTCCATAAAAGATTGAAGTTCATTTAGATCATATATGGTCCTATGATGTTAAGGCTCTGGACAAAATTCCCCATTGCAATGATTTCTAATATGTTATGCAATAGCAGTAGATTTTGCAACATACAATAAAAAAACGGAATGACAGAAACCCATCTCGAGCATCAGATGGTGTCTGTGTCCGAAATGTAATAAATGCTGCTACTCATATAGTATTCTGAGGCAGGAAGACACAGAGTGATGTCTGACTGATGTATGTATAAAGTGCCGCCTGCTGAGTTTCCTCCGTTTGGCCAATTTTGTTTGGGGCTTTTTTGTTTTAAGGCAGCATGAAAGTATACTTCTCTGCTTTACATATCCCATAATATTCTGTGTTGGAGCCAAAAACGCAAGTACTGACGCAGTGGAAAACTCATTTCAACCTCTAAAGTCAGTACCGCAATAACTATAGACAAAGATATTACTATTTTGGCCTATATGCCATATTAATGTAATCAGATAGATAGATTGATGGATGGATAGATAGAAGCATATACTTTATGTATGTTGCAACAACAAATAAAAAATAGAATATAAAATAAATAGAATATACAAAATAAAAATTGGAAGTCTCACAGCGTGTATGAGTGATGACAGTTGATGATATATTTTTAATGATGGTCTTTTTTTTCACGCTCTCTCTTTTCCTTTACTATTTCAGCGACTGGCCAACTCCAAGGCTCACACCTCAAGGTTCATAAGTGCCAACCTGCCCTGCAACAAGTTCAAGAACCGCCTTGTTAATATCATGCCGTACGAGACCACTCGGGTGTGCCTTCAGCCAATCAGAGGGCTGGAGGGGTCCGACTACATCAACGCCAGCTTCATCGATGGATACAGGTAGACTAGAGCTTACCAGAGATTCAGTTAGATTGTTTTTTTTGTTTTGTTTTTTTTTAGGAAATCATTTGATGCATCACAAAATCTCAACTTTACACCATATTAAAATACCATCATATGCAAATGTGTGAAAATCAAAGTACATGTTTTGATGATTTTCCGAGCGAAAGTAAAAACATTCTTCTTTTCTTGCCGTCAAAATGAAAAGAGGACCCAGTTCAGAGTATAAGCTTTATTCTTGAGGACACCGCGGTATAGACCTTCTTTGAGGTGATCTCAGACCTGGTCTACATGTCTTATAGGCCTGCCTCCATGTTCCATCTGGCCTAAGTCGTTATCTCCTGGGTTTGGCTGGCTTCCTTGGGGGTTCTTTCCATAAATAATGGGATTCATTGAACCATAAACTTCTCGCAACCTCTGTAGCATTCACATGTATTAAACAAGCTTTTAATAGACGCCATAGTATGTAAGAAATATTCACAACAACAGGGAAAAAATAAATGCATAATTTAATCCGGGTTGCCCAAACCCACTGTACTGCATTCCAATGTACAGGTAATAAAAATAATACTTTTTTTACGTTTGTAATTAGGCTAAAAATATACACATATTATAATATGTAGTAATATATAATAAGAACCTGTTGTAATTATAGTCATGTAATTGATTCTCACCTATTATAATCTGGTATAATCCATTCAGGAGTCTATGGAACTGAATCACTGCCTTCAGATCACAATGCAGTACTTTTATATTCATATAGCTGAGGATGAGAATAGTCTTCTCCTTGTCTGCCTCTCTCTCTCTGTGTCCCTTTATTTCTGTAGTAGTTATTTCCCATTGTTAGGCAAACCATCATTGCATCATTCTGGAGAATGTATTTAAATCTAAATGGCTTTCTAAACATACGAGTGAACACTCTCGCCAGTGTAGCACATTTCCATCCTGTTTACATTTTGAATAGCGTTTAAGATGCATCTGGCCTTCAGAATGTAGCTTTATTGAAGCTTTTCTTCAGGTTACGTCTGCATAACACTTAACGTGGCTCATCTTGGTTATTCTCAGTGCTCACTTCCACTCAGTATTCATAGCTTCCTGTGCACTCAGTACATTAGCGCGGCGCTTAGTGCAGCAACTCAGAAGGCTGTAAACTGACTCTGATGTGTTTTTCGGAGTGTAATTTAACTTGCTGTGCATGAATTGTGTACAGATGCTTTACAGCAGTGGTAAACCATGACTATGAGAGCTAGGCCTTCAGTTCCGAGCCCTATTTTCCAAACTCGGTCAAAAATGAAGGGGAAAAACACCTCTACAATGATGCTAATGCTAATTTTAGCTGGTGACCTTGTGGGGGCTTTGAAGTATGTGAGCACTAAGCTAACAACAATTCAAATGATAATTCTTTTTAGTTCTTCTGGATTTGTGTAAACATGTATTTGAAGCTTCCACATTATTAAATAGTGATGTTTCATTCACTGTCACTTCCTATTAATGTTGATGGAGCCTCACTTGGCTATATCAACCTCAATACTACAGAGAAGAATGTAAGTCACTAGTTTCCAACCAAACTGACCAATGAAATAAAAGTATTGCTCTAATACTTGCAGAGTTTAGGAACAACATGATGATGCTATTAAAATAATTGCAGGCTTTTTTTGTTTTTTTCACAGAAATCATTAGACCTTCTCTGAAAGCCTAGAAGGGTTCCTCACTGCTTTATTAGATACTCCGTGCTTTCGCTATTGCTTACAGTGTGTGTGTGTTTTAATTGTGTTCTTCTGTGTGTTTGTACAGGCAACAGAAGGCCTATATAGCCACCCAGGGCCCGTTAGCCGAGACCACAGAAGACTTCTGGCGCATGCTGTGGGAGAATAACTCTACTATCGTGGTGATGCTGACCAAGCTGAGGGAGATGGGCAGAGTGAGTGCGGATACCTTGTAGAACTAAACAGCCAGGCACGCTAAAGGCCCTAAGCCAAAGCTGCTGCGTTGCTTTTCTACTTATTGGCCTGCTGTTCTGCAGCTACATAATTACAGTGGCTAAATAATTAACCTGATTAATCAAATTTCGATGCCAGAGTATATGTCTGCAGGAGGAGAGGTGTAACACAAAGAATTTTAAAAAGCTAGTATATTACTCTTAGTATAAAAGCTGCTATATTATGGTCATGATAAGGAATATGAGCTAGCGGTCCTGTTTTATTTTAAATAACTTACAGTCGAGCCACAGTATGACCACCTCCTACTTTTCACAACAGCAACACAAGCTGGTTGAGGCAGCATTATGGTTTGTGTGTTTTTTTGGGGGTTTTTTTGTTTCTTTT
This sequence comes from Megaleporinus macrocephalus, assembly GCA_021613375.1. Taxonomy (NCBI): domain Eukaryota; kingdom Metazoa; phylum Chordata; class Actinopteri; order Characiformes; family Anostomidae; genus Megaleporinus; species Megaleporinus macrocephalus. The sequence continues at coordinate 38,074,608 of CM038721.1, read as the reverse complement.
TGTGGCATTCTCTGGACCCACTAATCCATGTGGAAGACCGTGGATCCCTTATTCCCCAGAACCCATCTAAGCATCCGTGGGACCACCTTGATAGTAGTGTTGGCTCTATGGATCCTCCCCCACATGCCCTACAGCACCTGTTGGATGCACTGCAGTCAACATCACTCCAGATACCTGTGACCCCCTACCAGGACCTTATTGAGTCTCCCAGTCCATCTAGCTCCATCTAGTCTGTGCTGCACACGGTGCTTACTCTGGTTATTAGCTGGTGGTCATAATAATGTGACTTGACTTTTAGTAAATGTTCTCTGTAGTGTGTTCTGTGAGGTAGCTTTTAGAGACATGTAATATTTCAGACATGGGGTTCCTGTATTTCTACAGGAAATATGAGGCCCGGTCCAGAGTATTCCTCTTGGGCATTCCTTACTTTGAGCTCCAGTTATCCAGATTCACTGAGAAATCCAACTCTGCCAAATATCCACCTGCCAAGTAAACCTGCTTCTGTTTAATGAAACGTTAGACTGAGAATAACACCATGCAATGTGTATTCTTTCACAGGAAAAGTGTCATCAGTACTGGCCAGCGGAGCGTTCTGCCCGGTATCAGTACTTTGTGGTGGACCCAATGGCCGAGTACAACATGCCCCAGTACATACTCCGCGAGTTTAAAGTTACAGATGCGAGGGTGAGTCACTACATACAACAGTCTCTCTCTCTCTCTCACTCTCTCTCACATACACACACTCCACCCTTAAATACACACACATTTGACATCAACTTGCCGACAAACAATTAAAAAATGATTGAAAACATGTTACTGGGAATCTAAGGTAAAGTCAGTATTAAATCAGGGTGGAATTGGAACCAAAGAACCAGCAGAGTCTGGACAGAGTCAATTTAGAATTAGGGTCGGACCATGATGTCATAATATTAAATATTATTATATTATTATATTATATATTATTATATTTATATATATTATATTATTATATTATATTACATACATGATTACTGTAATCATTGGTCACTATAATTATAATATTAAATTTATAATATTGTTTAATCTCTAGTTGAGACAATAACATGGCATAATTAAGGAAGGGCCAAGGTGGAATTAGGGCCAGACTCGAGGCAAAACCATAGCAAAATAATTCAGGTTAAGGCAGAATTAGTACAGGGTCGGGAGAGTATCAGGACACAATCAGGCTGGCTCAGAATGGGCTGTGGACAAAGTCAAGACAGAATCAGGGCAAAATGAAGACAGACATGGGCAGAACGAGTCAGAACGATATGAGAGTCAGGATGGAATCAAGGTGGGGACCAGAAAAGAATGGACTGGAGTCATGATAGAAAGACCAAACTGCCTCTTCCTGCTACTTTATATACGTGACTGTAGCCTCACAGATAAGCCCTGCAGCAGCACATAGGAGTGATAAATGATCAGTGTAGTGCTTTCCCTGCGGAATGATTATCACTAAATTCCCCTTCAACATCCAGTCAGCACACACGCTTGCATGCGCGCAGGGCCGAGGTGAGCAGATCTGGCTTTAGCCAGCACTTTAATTGTGATTGAATCATCAAAGCAGGTCCTGCAATCAGCCGGCAGTGCAGACACATATTAAAGAGAGCTCTAATCAAAGGTGACTGGCTGGAGAGGAGGATGAAGAGGGATGGAGAGAGGAAAGGGAAGATGGTACCGCGCGCTAGCTACACGGTTATGCTTCCTGGCCCAGAGCTAGTCACGTATTTAATCACATGATTCGACACACTCTGGACGAAATTTATTTTTTTATTATTTTTTTTCGTCCATCCTCGGTAAAAGGAAAAAGGGTCCAGTGGAGGAGGAGAGTGCGTGTGGCTTGTGTGCATGTGTGCGAGAGATAGAGAGAGAAGCAGAGAGAGGGGAAGAGAAAGAGGGACTTGGAAAAAAGGAGAGGGAGAGAGAGAGAGGGAGAAATAAAGAGGGGAGAGTGATGGTGCTCTGGCTGAGCTTTCATTAGGCCGAGGCAGAGTGTGTTTGATGTGTGGGGCGAGCTCATACATTTTTTGGGGATGAGTGAACCGGGTCCTGCACTCGCACGGCTTTAATTTGCCCTTTTTCTGCCTGAGTTCAAAAATATTCCACTTTTTCAATCCCCCCCTCCCTCGCTTTTTCTTTTTTCCCTTTGCTCCTCTCTGAATTGGGCACTGGTCTGTGTCGTACCCTTCTTTGATTTCCCAGCAGGCCTCTATCTTGCCATTCCCCCCTCCCCTTCTCCATTTCTCTTTCTGCATTTATCTCTTTCTTGTTTCTCCCTCTCTTTCTTGCTTTCTCTCCCTGCCTCACTTTCTTCTTTCTCTTTGTCTCTATATCCACTCACTTTTTCTTACTCTCTCCTTTTTCCTTGTCTTTCTCTTATTTAACCCTTTCCTTCCCTCCTTCCACTCGTTTGCCTTCTCCTTTCTTACTATCTCTACTTTTTCTCTTTCCCTTCTCTCTCATCTCTTTCTCATCCAATTTCACTTTGTTCCTGTTTTTTTCCTGTATTATTTTCTTTCCCCATTCTTCCTCACCTTTATGTTCCACTTCTGCACTCTTTTCTATTTGATCTCTCTTTTGCTCTCTCTTACCCCATTCTCTCCACATTCTTTCTGTCTTTACTCCCTCCCCAACACCCCTTCCTTCACTCCACTCATCCGTCAGGCCAGGGGCGATGGGGCCTCTTTCATCCGCATCCGGCCATCGATCACCCGTCCAGATCCGCCAGTTTAACATCGTCTCCAGAACAGCACAAGTTACAGCGAACTCACTCCATCGATTCTGCCCTAATTCACAGTGTACTGAAGAGAGAGAGAGAAAGAGAGAGAGAGAGAGAGAGAGAGAACAGACAGAGGAGGAAAACGAGTGGCTGCATCTGTGACACATTATCTATTGAGTTGTCAAACAGAGACGTAGACTAGTAATCCCACATTTGCCCTCTGATCACCAGAACTGTGAGAGTGAGAGTAACTGGAACTTTATATTGTGTTCAAAGATTCACTTGAACAGCTTGGATAAGACACGCTCTCTTTCTCTTAGGATGGACAGTCCCGGACTGTGCGGCAGTTCCAGTTCACTGATTGGCCGGAGCAGGGCGTGCCCAAATCTGGCGAAGGCTTTATCGACTTCATCGGACAAGTGCATAAAACCAAGGAGCAGTTTGGCCAGGATGGACCTATATCTGTCCACTGCAGGTAAGAACATAATACAGATATGAACATTAGGAGTCACTTATTCTACTCTCTTATCATTTATACAGTAGAGATTTGGATTAATTTAGGGGGTACTCTGTGAAAGCACCAAAATTACATATGTATTGTTATACATGTGCCTGATATATAGGTTTATATAAGAAGGACTGGCAAAAAGATAAGAAGCTAAATTATGCTTTGTGGAATTATGGGTCAAAATAAGTTAATTTGTTAATGTCTTTAAAACAAAAATACAGTGGTGTCAGTTGTTTAACATGTAAAAAAACACCACTAGTAAAAATGTTAAGGTAAATCGACCAATTGACAATAAGAGATAACTGATAACGTTAACTTTTTCCCCCAATGTTGACTATTTTATAATTAACATCTAATATTAGCTGAGCTTATTCTCATTAGGGGTGTAGGAAAATATCAAAATATCGAATATCGGGATATTATGTCTTGTGATACTGTATCGATTCTCAAAAACACAGCATCAATACACAGATTCCTGGCAGACAGTGAATCATTGTGTTGTTTGAACCTCTGACCACTAGATGGCAGTGTTGTAATCCATTTTCAACTCCACTCCAACATTAACAAGCAGTACAAGGCTGCAATGCTGTTGTAAGCATCTGCAAACATGTTCATAAAGTGGTGTGTTTTAATATATATCATTTTGCATGCAATATTGCAGTATATCGCGATATTGAATTGTGACTGCTGTATCACGATACGTATTGTATCGCCAGGTTCTTGCCGATACACAGCCCTAATTCTCATAGCCCACACAAGTCTTGCTCCTCTCTGGAAAACAGAAATTTGGTTAATACCTTAATGAAGATAATGTCCTCTGCAGTCTCGCTGCTGTTATGTCTTCCATACTCTGCAGAATAAGGATTAGACCTCCTGTTTCCCTTCTGTGTAAAAGAAAGATCCCTTAAGCATAAACACACATACTCTTCCTCACACTGCTGTTTTAAACCCTTAATGCCGTCGTCAGACATGATGCTTGTGGTCCTATTACCATCCAATAGGTTTCTACTTATTATAAATAAGATCCTCCGCAAGTGTGTCCTTCTCCATGGCAGCACCGCTTAATACTCCAAGCAGCAAAACAACACAGCCTCCGACTCCACATAAATAATCGCCAGGTCCTCTACACTACTCTGCTGACAGCTACAAAGTGCCTCTATTTTACTTCAGCTAACATCATTAACGCTGTGCTGGCTGGAGCACTACATTATGCAGGTTGGGTAAAAGAGGCCCCGAGCCAGAAACGCATAACTATACAGAACATAGCTGAACTGTACCAGTTCAGTTATAAACTACAATGATACATGTATAAATGATACATTTGCTGTAGTTTCTGAAATAAAGCTGAGATTGGACAGCTTTTATTATGTTAGGTAATTTGGAGATTGTCAGCTATTTGTTACTATACAGCTGTTGACTACAGTTTAATGCTCTTGATTAAAACCAAAGTACAAAAAGAAAGAAGCTGTAACTGGAACTGTTTACTTTGCCACTGTTCTATGATCAGTTGCTGACTTATGCCAGTCCTTTTTCCTTTTTATCATCATGTTTATTGTTATTGGGATGCGCCGGGCGGCTGTCCCTCAGGCACCATCGAGAGCCATAAGAGGCGACGGGAAGGCTGTGTCCGAGCACTATGTGCCGACGACTGCCGCCAGAGATGGCAAGAGGAGGACATCAGCCATGAAAACCAGTGGGAGGAGATGGACAGCCAGAGATGGGCAGAAAGACAACCTGGCTGGCGATCTCCACCTACCATTTATCACGGCTGATTTTTTCTTTCTCATTTACTTCCAATGTCTCTGGCCACTGGCGTCAGTATGTACTGTTCGGACACTGCCTTCCTACTGCCTCTCGGGGCTCTTGTTGCTGGCAGAATGACAATTCCTGGAACATGGGATGTTTTATTAAAAAGAATTGTTGCAGCATACAGATTAGAGAAACAAGCAGAACCAGAGTAGCACTAAATATGTGTATTATTATTATTATTATTATTACCTCTACACACATTTTTGTTGATATATCGATATCTTACACATGAGATATCAGTGTGATAAATATATTTATATGGCTAACCTTCCTGCATATCAGTATTGCAAAGGCCAATATCATGATAACAATTTACAAATGATGTATTGTTCAGCCTTACTTGGAAGTATGACTGCGCTGTGAGTCACTGTGAGTTGACTGAGTTGGCTCACATAAAGATCTCCCAAAGCTTTGCCCTACTACGCTGCGTCCTGTCATTTTCACAACTCACAGATACCCTATTCTGGTCCAGATGACCTTCATTTCATTCCATTCCTCTACTGTATCTCTGTTTTTCTTCACTCCCACCCCCCATGTCACACACATCACCTCTATTAATATTGAGACAGCCCATTCTCTCTTTTCTCATCTCGCCTCATCGCTTCATATCTCATTTATATAAATTACATATCTAATGGAGTCGGTGGATTTGGTCATTAATTGCCTGACTGTGTTTGGTAAATGAAAGTGTAAATCCTTTTATTCGCTGCGCCGCCTCATCTGTCACGTTACAAACCCCCGTCTGTTTAAACAAGGTTTGATGAAGTCTAAGAGCCGTGTCATCATAACGCGTTTAAGAAAATTGACCCGCTTTTTCTGTTTTGGTTGGGTTTGATGGCAAAGCGGTGCAGCGTTGATGGTGAAAGCTCTTTATTTCATGCTGTCCATCCAAACAGAATGCCACTGTTTAATGTAGGATCGTTACAACAGTCAACATTTAACTACCTTCATTATATTTTATGCGGGCGAACGTTAAATCTCGCTTGCGTTTTGAAGCTCCAAGCCCATTCTTCACGTTTAGTCTTTTCCTTCGTACATGTTCGCGGTGATCCGCGTCTTCATTTTCAGCTTTGTCGAGTGGAAGTGGCAAAAAATAAATCTGTTGTCATATCAATTATCGTTCCACGGGTGAAGTGGGAGTCGCTCCACAGAGGAGCGGCTTAGCGCGACAGCCCTGGAGTATTGCAGGATCAAGCTTAAAACCCCTCCTATTTCAGGCACTGTCATAAAGAAAAGGGTTTAGTGTGGGGAGCGAGTGAATGTGTACTACCAGTTTGCTCTCGGTGGTGTCTGAATGTGCCTCCCAGTGGAACTGGCACACGGAGTGCATCATGATTGCTTATTAGAAAATCCTAGGAGGGCTACGGATCACTAGCTTCCTAAAAGTCATTCAGTAACATCCTTAACGTCCCGCCCTGCCGTAATCATAACACTCTATTGCTTTTTGGAATAAATAAAGACAACCGCTGCACTACTGACAATAAAGCTTAACCTTGGTCCTAGAATCCAACCATCCTGCACATTTTAGTGCTTTTCCTGCTGTAACACACCCACTGATTAGTTGGATCACATGTTTTGTGAACAAGGAAAGCACTAAAAATGGCACGGACAGGCTCAAAGAGAAGGTCCAGCTCAATGTTAAGGTCTCCAGTCACCTCAACATCGACATTACATCAATGTAGATATGACTCACATCCATCTTTCACCAAGTTTTGACTCTTCTGAAGTCAGATTTATCACAGTGGGAGTCCAAACCTTAAGCTATGTTACAGAATGTTCTTCTACATGTTACATGCAATTACGTATTTCCACCAGAGAGGTCTCCAAATCCTACAAAGGAGCTGACTTTGAAGGGACGTTTTCTAGCTCTGCGTAAAGCTTTTTAAAAACGTACTATATATTGTCTGTATTACATAAGCATGTACGTAATGTAAAACTGAGGAAACTTGTGATCAAGCCAACATTTAAAATGTCAATTTCTGATTGGGTGCATCTGTGTTTCTCCACAATGCAGTGCTGGTGTGGGGCGGACCGGAGTCTTCATCACGCTCAGCATCGTGCTGGAGCGGATGCGTTACGAGGGTGTGGTGGACATCTTTCAGACGGTCAAAATGTTGAGAACTCAGCGGCCAGCCATGGTGCAAACAGAGGTGAGACTTGTTAAAGCAATGATTGAACTAAACGTTATTTACACTATTTCCCCCAAAATGTGGCTGCTCCTCTAAGACATATTTGGTGTATAAGGTTTGCTCATAAAACTAATGTAGCTAACAAACAATAATAATAAGTGAAATTAATAATTGTCCAGTGAAAATAGAAATAAAAAACTTTTCTCTATTCTCAAAAAACAAGAAATAATATATAATTCAAACAATCTTAAAATGAGGAATACTAAATATTTCTAAATTTCTAAATACTAAATAGTTCATGAAGCTTTCATTTGCCAGGATATATATATATATATATATATATATATATATATATATATATATATATATATATATATATATATATATATATATATATATATTTTTTTTTTTTTTATTTTTTTTTTTTTTTTTTACATTGTTTAAGCAAATGTAATGATTCAGGCATGCGGTTTGTTTACAAAAACTAAACATGCACACTTTAGATACCAAACATCTCATGGCTGATAGACTGTGTCTGATTCTAACCCAGATCTCTTCTCTCTTTCCTTCCTGTTGTTGCTTTTACAGGACGAGTATCAGTTTTGCTACCAGGCAGCTCTGGAATACCTAGGAAGCTTTGATCACTATGCAACGTAAAAAGCCATCTTCTTCCCTCTGCCCAGCACCCTCCTCTACAGCCTCCTGAGCCATAGAAACTTGCTTGAAACAACTGAATCAACAACAACTATACAACAAAAAAAAGATCAAAGAAATCCTCTTTTTAAAACAAAACAAAGCCATCGCCTGCGCTGGCGGTGGCTTCTCAAACCACCATCCACCCAATTGAACAGAGACCCAGAAGAAGTGAACAAAAAAAAGGACCCCATCGGACAACAAAAAAAACATCCCCGTACATCCCTACACGTGAACGAATAGGCTCAGGCTGCGGGGGTGGGAAACGATCTGGATGCCGGACCGCTAACTTTACCTCAAGTGTTCTGATGCGGAGGATATTATTATTAATCTGTATGTGGACATATATTTCCAAAAACGAATCGTGTAAAGATACAACTTCAAAATAAGGGAAGGAACAGCTAGCAGGCGTTGTAAAAAGGTCAGGACCACGTCTACCCGTCCATTTCAACCAGACTGGACGCTGAAACACTGAGTTTATCGATTGAGCTCAGATCCTTCCGTGTTTACATAGAGGCGGGGGGGTGGGGGTTCCCATTTCCAGAACCCTTGTATAGGGAAGAACTGTGTGGAAGCTGAAGGAAGAATTTAAGGAGATGCTCTAAAAATGACCATCCGGAGCAAGAGATTGGCGTTTCAGGGACTGTGGTAGGTAGACAAGTAGATAGGATTTTTATCACTGCTTTAACTTAGTATACAACTCTACAGCCTTCTCCTCCAGTTCGACGAGTAGTCGGAATCCTGAACCACTTGGGAAAGGGCAGCTGTCTGGGAAAGCGAGCGCAGGTTTTTAGGGCGGCGGGTATTATCGCAAGACGTCGTTGCCACAAAAACAACTACAATTAACTCACGTACCGCTTGTGTTTCTCCAGCACTCAAGGTGCAGGCAGTCTTTTCGGTGCTTTTGAGGACAAAGCTAGCTAACGTTTTCGGAAATACACCAATGTAGCTTCGAAAAAAAAGGAGGTGATGAGGGTTGGAGGCATCTTCGACCATCAGCCAGGGACGTGAGGACCAAAGGATTCTCCACCAAGCTCGGCGTGTTTTCTCCGGATCCTAGCATTCATTACCTTTGACTGGTTTCCCCCCCCACTGTGCCGCTGTGGTCTGCGGCATAGAGGAACTAAAAAGAAATAAAGAAAAAGAAAAAGACGGGGGGATCGTTTGGTGGGTTTGTTTTGATGTCTTTCGTGAGTTACGGTGACTTTTTACATCTCCGGTGACCAACGTTCATTACCATGGTTCTGAATGACTGTCCTCAGACTGTTTTTTTTTTTTTTTTTTCCGTTTTCTTTTGGGCTATACCAAACATGCTGCTTTAGCTATGTGATGATGCTGTACGTGTACGCGTGGAAAAGAATGAATGGAGTCCATGAAAGAGTAGAACCACGACACTCACCACCAAGATCTTTCTCGAGAAGAACTCAGATGTTCCTCAAACCGTTTCAAGTCTTGTCGAAGAGACTAACATCTCGAGGTGGAGCACCTTCAAGGCCCTTCTCGAGTGCATCATGGCAGTCATCCCATTCATTCATTACACAACCAGGCTGTGAGTGAACAACCCCCATGATCAATCTGGATACAGTGACCTGTACAACACAAACAAAACAATGACCTGCATCACAAAAACTTCTTCTGATTTCTGTTACGGTGAGTAGGACTCACACAGAGGAGGAGAAGCTTCTCCTTCTTTCTTCGGACTTTGTAGAGGTCAAAAACGGTGTGCGTAAACTGGAGAATGCTTGAACAGTGGAGCTTTCGGATTAGATGTGCGTACTAACTGCGCGATGGAAGGAGCCGTGTGTAGTCTTTCTTATTTCCAAAAAGCCTTATTGTTATTGTAACAAAAGAAAATGACATTGTTGTATTATGATTCTGATTATTGTTATTTTACTTTACTTAGAAGACTTTTTATTTCTCAGTTTAGTTTTATAACAGAGATACTGTACTCGTTTTTTGATTTTTTTGTTTGTTTTTTTAAACTAGGAGGAGAAAAGAGATCATTTTGTTCATATTATGTTAAAAGACATTCTATTTTTTCACTATAGAAATGTTAAGTAAAATGTGTACATGTGTATGTATATGTGCATGCGTATAGCTCATGCATATATAAATACATAATCACATATACACTATATTTAAATGCAGAATATAAAGATGTATCCAAATCTTAGTACAAATAGCATTTTCTTGTCTTCTTTGCTCTTTCAGTTCCACCCATAAACATTTATTTGCTTCTATGAAATTATGAATAGCCTCTTTTTTGTTTTTTGTTTTTTTAATCATGATTTGTGTGAAATTCTGCCTATTTTCCCCCAAAGGAAAGTTCTGGCTACCATTATTTTTTTCTTTTTTACTACTCAAATGATGAGTAGAGGGATTTTTGATTGTTATAGTTATCATCAGTAGTAGCTAGTATTAGGTAAAAGTATTACTTTTTAAAATAAATAAATAAAAAAAACATTAAACATTGACTTGAATAATAAACCTTTCCTTTTCAAAATTTATTCTACTTATGAACTGTAACAACCTATGAACTTTGAAACACCCCAATATTTCACCCTCCTCTATTAATTTTTTTAAAAAGAAAATGTCTTTTTTATTTTTTACTTTTAAAATCACAGACTGATCATCCGCTTGTTATATATCAACAATGATCCTAAATATGACAGATGTAAATAAACAAATATATATTAAATGTATTTGTATAATTTGACCCTGTCTTTGAGCGATAATGAAATCAAAAAAAGGAAAAAATGATGAACAAAAAAAGCTTCTGCTAGAAATTTTCCAGCTTTCTCTGAGGAACTTGGTGTCTTACTAGAACCTTCATCTCTGCATCCCTTCAGCATCACCTTTATTTGTTTTTTTTATTACTTCACTGTAATCCCCCAATAAATATCTGACCAATGTTCTTAGCTTTGATGATGCTGAGGATACAGAGTTAACCCCTTCCTTACAGCTCATAGTCACTAACAGTTTTATATGCCCCTTAATAAGACGTTCTCTTTGGCTCAGCTGAAGAGCAGAGAGTGTGAACAGCCACGTGCAGACAGACTAATGTGGACTTACTGCAGTAACAGCATTGCCTTGAGTGAATGTGAATTTGGTGGTGTGTCTAACTGCATCATAGCTTGGGCGAGAGTCATTCAGCGTGACTTCTCTCTCACCACTGCCCCTATACTCCATTCTTTCCTTTTGCTTCTTTTTTTATATAGTGTTGGGCTGCATTACCAAGATCTAGATTTGTACAAGTACATACCATGATGCTTTTGTTATTTTGGGTTTTTTTGTATGTTTTGTTTAGTTTTTTTTTTGGTAAGGGACCTTGATGGGAAGTACAGAGAGACTTTGGAATCTGAATCTGGAAATGCTGCCTTGCAACTGGTGAACTGTTGGGAGTTGGAAACATTTTCCTGATGGAAACCTGGAGAAACAGTGCCACTCCTCCAAACGAACTGACACACTGGTCTGGATCTCCAACAACAAAGCTGGAAGAAAGTCTTCGGAAGTGACGTTCGGACTTGTTTGGCGTCTGGACCCCAGACCTCACAGCCAAACTCATAAAAACATGGGATCGATTAGGGAAAACTACAACCGAATCAGTACGAAAAAAAAGTGTATTAACAAAAAGAAAAAAAAGCCAAAATTCAGAAGTGAAAATAGTTTTTCTTTGTACGAAGGCCAAGTGATACTGCTTTCAAACTGTTACTTCTAATTGAAACAATAATTGGTTTAAAACCACTGTGTATGTAGATATGTTGACTTTGTATTAAAGAAATGTTGTCTGAGCGGTTTGTCTCATCGCTTTTTTTATGCTGCACTTAACATTTAGTGTTTAAATTAAATTTCATGCTGCGTTCACATGTTTGCATAGGGGAAAACCAACATTACACACCTCAAAGCATAAAATAATGCAAACTTTGACAGGGTGACAGCCTTACTAGTAAAAATGGGTCATTATCCGCGGAGAGCTTTATGGTACTTGGTTGATTAGAGCTTTGTTTTTTTTAAACTTACTCTTGCTACAATTTGTCCAGCTCCCGACAAATATCTTCATTTGTCCCAGTTTCAACTGCAACGTAGCTGTTTCAACCCGCAACTGTCTGCCGTGCCCTATGAGAATGAATAACATCAATACTTCACGTACTCTATTCACGAGCACTTAATTTTCTCCTCAAATCATGACGGCTGCAATTAAATTCTGTAAGTCAGACTTGTTAACTTAACTTACAGTCGGCTTAATTGTGCTGTACTGGCCTTCCTGTATAACACTTTCCACCACTGAGGCTGACTGACCGTCTGAAGATACCACCAAGTTTATCACTTTTTTATTGATTATTTATTAGTTTTCACCGTATGTTAACTATGCCTGCTATTTATTGTTTGATTGTTAGCATCATATATAAACTATTCAATAATAAGTGGTTATTTTCTGCACACACTGGATTGCTTAATTACACTGTTGTGGCCCACTCAAGTGCAGACGAATACAGACCTCTTTAATTCTGTCAAAACAAAACATTGCATCACCCAAATTCTAGCAGACGTAAAATCTATATTACTTTTTAAGTAATATATATTTATTGTTACAACAAAATGATTAATTTAGCAAATAACTCGCTGCTGTCAGGATAAAATCTTGCATCTCCAAAAGTATAACTTTACAGGAGAAGGAAAAAGCTTTACTTTTAATTTTATAAAATGGAGCAAGACCTTTTTGCACTTTCTGGGCTGTTCTCACTTGAAGAAATTAAGCAGTTTGAACACAATGTTAAGGGCAACAGACAAACATCTAAACATAAATCTAGCTTTTGCATTCAGTTAGAATTAAAATGCTTATTTCACTGTAAAAAAAAATTAATTTACAGAAACTGCATGTGTGTGAATACTGTTGACTGTACAGAAGAAACAGACATTTTAGATATTTTAGTTAGATTTAACAAGCTTTTCAATGATGCATGAAATGTTTGTGCTGAGTACATATATATACATTTTGAAGATTACAGTCTAAAAATCGATATAAGCTTTAAAATGACAGATGGGACCAGAACTGTCATGTTCCAGTCAAATTCCTATCAGAATAAAATAAAACTGCCTATAGCTGCACTAATTTGCTTTCATGTGAGGACCAGTGCTACTAATTACTTATCTCATTAAAAATAAAACTTAATTTACTTGCCAACATGTTTCACTTTTACATTCTTCAGTACAATGTTATACTCCTACGTTGTTCTACAGAGGGTCTATTAGTCTAATTTTAGTGTTTATATTGTTATTATTGGGGTTTGCTAGAATAGATTTAAATGCTTGATATGCTACTCCTTGACCTGAATGTATATTTTTGATTTCCGCTTTGCCTTAATAAAAATGACTTAGTCAGTAAATGAATGTAGTGTATAATTATAAAAACAAATAATTCTCCTTATTCTGATATTTGATATAGTTTGATATAGTAGTTAAACATTCTTTAAACACTGTTGTTCTAATATACCATCAACACCACATGGAGCTTAATTTGCAAATCAATTATCAAATCAAATTAAAGGGACATATGACGCTTATTTTAAAGTTTATAATCAGAGAATAGATATACAGCCCTTAGTTTTCCCAAAACATTCACCCTGCGTCTTGAAGCCCTGCCTCCCAATGAGCCACTCTGTTCTGACTGGTCAACCACCAGAGCAGTCAAAAGCAGTAGTGGCAGTTCCACCTGTACAGTTAGCCAATAATGGTGATGTTACAAGATAACATCACTTTGTAACAAAGAAAAAGGAGGAAGCGTTCGATGCTTCCTTACAATCGGGCCAAAATAAGGTTCCTCAGTAGACGGCATATTTAAGGTATTAAGAATTGGAACAGCCTACATGTCGGGAGCGCATACTATGGCGTGAAATGCTCTCCATGTAGACCCTCAATAGATTTTGAGACAGACCTACAGTGTTTCAACATGGAATGAGACTGGAAAGAGTCACAATCCAGAGCAACCAGGGCTCATTCCCACTCAGTGGTTTCCGATCATTCGGGTTTGGATGTGCTTTTTTTGTGAACTGTACAAAACGAGTGAATTTTTGTCAAATATGGAAATCAATCACACTACTTAAGTGGTGGAAATCAACAAAATACATCCTTTGATTGGGAGAATTCTAACGACTGCACACGCCTGTACATCATTCAAGCAGAAAGCAGCCTGTTTCACTGTAAGGGATGATGTTGGGAAACGTTCATGTAAAAATGAATTATTATGCAAACATAAACCCACACAGGAAACAGGAAAAACACATCTAACCCAAGAAAATTGTAGGATCTGCGTCTCTGACTGACAGATTCTCTGCTTCTCTCTCCTGATTAAAATCTGTTCGCGAACTGCAGTAAACATATTTCACTGGATGCGTCGTCGAGATCAGAGTTGCTGTTAATTTTATCAGAAAGATGTATGTATGTAATGAAGCGCTTGTTTGTTTTGTCCATACAGTGCCGACTTCCTAGAACAGCTCTAATCACATCTGGCAACTTGACAGAACAATCTCAGCCACGTCACAACTTCGCTTGATGTTTAAACTGAAGGCGTCTTCATTAGGCCACTCGCTCAACCAGCTTCCCGCTCTCAGCTTTGCATTTCCTGATTGCTTTGGACAGATATTGGTTGGAAGTTTTACATTCTGATTCTTTCAAGTAATGACTCACAGGGAGAGGTTTCTGAGCGGCGTGTTCATGGAAATGAAGTCTGAATTTGCATGTTTACCTTCAAGCGTATCTAAACTCTTCGGTCTATTCGGGACGACGAGGGAGAAAAACATCTAAACGCACTCTTGTTCGCTTTCCTTGCTTACCATACGGGCTATTAGCTTGTAGAAGATAATTCAAAAGCAACTGTTCATATTATTGCCGGTAGCTAAAGCCTTTTGTTGACGGTTAATTAAAACCACTGTGGTTCTATTTAGGATTTGTTCTCTATTAAAACCAAATGTCTCTTCTGTCTTTGTGCCTGAGTTAATATCACATCACGGTAACTAAGCCCGAGCCAAAGCTGTTCAAATGCCAGCAGGAACTGAACTCTTCGCCTGTTGCTATTTACGTTCCCGATCACTCCCCACGCCCCCCACCTGTTCGCCTCGGAGTAAATGCATTAGCATTAGCACACGCCGTTGTCGCCCTGCTAATAACATACTTCAACAAAGATGTTCCCTGTATGGACGGAAGGACAGGGGGGGGGGGGGGGGGGGAGCTCCTCATTTATTATTGGGGACAGGAAAAGCGTGAGGAGGAGGATGTGGGCCTAATTACACTCTGAGCCAGGCGCTAGCTCATTAGCGCTTTGCTAAGCAGCCCATCAAAGCGTAGTTTGTGAGGGAGCAGCGAAAGCCACAGAAATTTGTAATAAATGGCAAAGCAATAAATTTGATTATCCACAGCCTGTGGCTGAGCCAAGCTGCAAATGACAAATCAATTCAATCAGGCCTTGCGAGACTGATACTGGGATATGGCTGAAATCCTATTTTTTTTCTGGCCAACGTGTGTTACATCTGATCCAGTGCCTGTCACCACTTTTAACAAAAACCCATTATGTGGGTTTTGAAGTAGTTTTTTTTACTCTCTTTAGAGAACTCTGTTGTTTTTGATTGGAACCAAATAAGGAAACGTTGCACAGAAGAAGAAAAGCTGAACTCCTAACGCAAATAGCAGTTTGTACTTCAATCAGATTAGACTGAAATAAAATACTTTTACTCAATAAATTGAGCAGCAAATGTAAAAATGAAGAATTCTTACTTTTGACGCAGTCACTCTAAACTAATGTACTTGGTTTTTATGTGCCTACTGATATAAACATGTTACGATTGACATTTCTGATTCAGTAAATAACCACCTCCCTAAAATAAAAAGCATACCTACATCAGTATGAGCTCATAGTGACGCACAAGTATCTCCGAAACTTTTAGTCTTTACTTTCAATGCAAGCCAAAGGAACCAGAATTGTCTCCAAGCTGTTTTGGAGCATTTCTATTGCTCCAGTCATCATGAATTTTTTACACAATTGTAAAGGCATAATGACTCACTGATGACTCACTGCATTACCTCACCAAAACAAACTTTTCATTTATCTTTTTATCTTTTTTTTACTGATGGCTAGGTTTAAATGCAGGTGCATTATGATTTTCACTCTAATAGATTTTTTACCCTCCTTATTTTTAACTGAGATTTTGAAACAGTAGCCAAATTTTCACTTTTTTCTACCCTGAGAAATCAAGAAATAATTGTTCTCTGTGGTTTTAGAATTAATTTTTGATTATAATATTATGCGACATGGTTTGTATGTCAGTGTTCAGATGATCTACTATGCTTTGCTGTTTTTTCCATTTCCTTTAGTATGTTATGGAGTTTTTTTGTATGTAAACCTTCTTCAAAAGTTATTAAGCCCAAAAAACTCTCCTTTACAGAAACCACTTTTCTCAGCTGCCTGAAACTCTTGTACTTAAACCCTGGTAATCAGGCAATAGGGGAAACTCTGGGTCTACATGTACTCTGGGTCCAGCTGTAATCAGATTTCTGCTTTGCAACCGGCCAATAACTTCATAGAAGATGACGTGATGTAAACAAAACTAACCTCAGCTAAAAGATAAATAATATTTACGTTCTTCACTGTCAAGAATGTAGTTGCAACATCACTTCAAAAGTGATTTGTTGGGATCTCACAGTTGCTGTGTTGCTTGCTTTTTCCGGTACTGCAGTCTGTTTTCACACGTGCACAGACTGAGAAATCAGAAAGGGGAACCTCATTACTGATCTTAAATTCAGCTCTCTATCAGATCTGTGCAGATTTCTGGACCTTAATACAATCTAACAAATCCAAGTTAGCTGTTAAATGACCATTTGAATAATAAGACAATTGCAGAAAACTAAGTATGATCAGATTATTAAGAGCACTTGAACACACTCTGTGATGAATATTACTGTTAGTTATCATTACTGATGCCATAATTAGAGACGGACTGATCAGTGTTTTTGAGGCCGATTCCGTTTGCTGATCACCTTTCAGTGCGATCGGCCGATAGCCAATACCGATTGAGGGCGGGGCTATACGCCACGGCATACTACATGTAGTTATTAGCGCAAGCAAGTCATGAAACATGGTTGAAACGTGGTTATCTAGAACTATAAACTCAATTACTCTGGCTGTGGTTCCTTTAGCTCTCTGGCTGTCGCTGCTGTACTGTTTGTACCGGTCAGATCTGGTCTGTACGGTGTTCTGGGTTATTTGTTTTGTGCTAGCTGCGCGTGCTAGCTCTGCTGTTTGCTGATACTCACTGAAAGGGTATGTATTTCCACCTGGCGGTTCAGATAGGAATTGCAGGGAGCTGGCCGGAGGGGCTTTCACAGAGGGCTACATTTCCTGGATGAAAGGCTAGCTGGAAATACAAATTAGGCTCATTTGTTTAACGCCACTGATCGGCTAAATTGGAGAATTATCGGCTGATTGCCGTTCGTATATTTATCGCATGCATAGCTGATCGATCCTTACCTCTCTAGCCATAACGTATGATGTCTCACTAGATTTTACTAAGCAAAACACCATATCACATAAACTGTTATGATCTTTAAAACTAACAGTAACCTGACATTGTTATATTACTGAACACAATCTGTTATGACTACCATGACGTGTTTAAGGCATCGTTACGCCAATATTAGTCAATATTTATTAAAAAGAAAACTTTCCACTGATTACTTTTTCATTCAAAGTAAAACTTTCTTCATTTTTATTTTTCTATTGCCTGTCGTTGTTTTTCTGAACACATTCAGTCATATTCATATCCTGATAAAATGGAACTGCCTGCAGCTATGATAATTTGTCTTTATGTGATTAGTACCGCTGATGACTCACAGCGTTAAATCACCAAAACAAACTTTTTATTTACCCTTTTTTTTTTTTTTACTGATGACTAGGTTTAAATGCAGGTGCGTTATGACTTTCACTCTAATAGATTTTTCCCTCCTTTTTTTAACTGAGATTTTAAAACAGTACCCAAATTTTCACATAACTTTTTTCTACCTCAAAAAATCAAGGAATAACTGTTCTCTGTGGTTTCAGAATTAATTTATGATTATAATATCATGCGACATGCTTTGTATGTCAGTGTTCAGCCTCTGAAAGAGATTTAAAGATGATCTCCTTTGCTTTGCCTTTACAGAAACCATTTTTCTTAGCTGTCTGAAACTCCTTACTGACATTGCAGCCATTTCTCTACACAACACTTGTTCTGCCTGACTTTCAGGATCGGACTCTGGCTCAAACTAGAACTCAATCCAACAACATCCAACCCTGTCTCTGTGGGCAGAACTCAGACAGCCATCCCTGCCAAACTGAGACCCACCCAAAAGTAGTTTGGCTGCCACAGGCAACATGATTCTTATTATTAGTGATTCATCATAAAGAATTAAATATTTCTTGACTGATGGGTGTTTCTAGTTTGTAACTAGGCTGTAATATAATTGAATTGTAGTAGCGGTAATCAGAAATTATTGTAGATTAAACGCTACACTGTATGCTTGCGTGTCTGCGTATATGATTTTAGGACTCTTTACAAATAGTCTGCAGTTGACAAACTAAAATGCAAATAAAAACAAAAAGCAGTAACAAAAAACAAATTTACTAGGGTTAATTAGTAAATGCGCATGTACTTAGAGGAAAACTTTAAACAACATGTAATATTGTGTAGTATCTTCCATGGTTTTACATGAAATTGATGTCTAAAACCTGTAAAAGTTTGGGACAGGAGTCACTTGAAACTAGGAACATTGAGAAATGTCTAAAAAGCAGTGGATGCAAAGGTGCAAGCTGAAACAGAACACGAAGAAGAAAGAGTTCTGAAGGTGTGTCAAAGACGGCTATGTATTGTGTTACAGAGATATCTACTGATGTTATTGTGCTTACACCAGGTAGCCTTGGCCCGTCCTGTCTCGTAATACCACCTTATGCCTCGAGGCGATAGTGAGCAGCTGTAGTGTCAAGTCTGCCATCGGTCCAACATGAGAGGATGAAGAAGTAGTGCTGCTGCCCTAACAGTGTATTCTAACGTCTTGTCAGTCATGTTGAAGGTTCTGCTCCTGATCAGATCATTTAAGAACAGGTAGTCAATAAAAGGAACAGTAAACACAATGATGGCTGAAGCTTTGTGCAATGAACCTCATTCAACAGCAAACAAAAGAAGTGATATAAAGAGAAGCAGGACTAAAGTTAACACTGGAGCTGTTTCCACCACTGGAGATGCTCTTGGAGAGTAAAGGAATGAAGTTTAATGCTGTACTCGCAACGTTTTTCTTTAGACTGGTAAGTAAACATCTGGTAATGTTGACACTAAGTTGTATTGGTTTGGAGTATGATTTTGACAGGTGGCAACAGCTTACAAATCCACTCCCTTAAACAGGTTTGTCTCTGTGATGAACGTTACCACATGGAAGATTACAAATGCACCTACATACAGCATTGCCGTGGATTTCTCTGGGCTTGGTTTTATCTGAAATTAACAAAGTGGAAATGTTTACTACCTGGTGAATCGAAATCTCATACTATTCACAGAACTAATGGACTCCATGTTCTCCAGCTTGTTACCAGCAAAAGAATGAATTTCGTAAGGTAAAAAAAAAAGTTGTATTTTCATATCCTTTTTAAATTCAGTGGAAAGGAATTTACTAATTACTGCTTTCTGTTTTTATTAGCATTTCACATACTGTCCCAACATTTTTGGAATTAAGGTTTATAAATAAAACATGAGATCAAACATTTTGGTTCAGGAGATGAGTCCGCTTATTCTGAGATAATCAAATCCAGTCAGGCCGTTTCTACGCCACTGGAACAACCAGAGAGATTTCAATTATTATTTTTAGAACAGAGATGAGGTAACTGTAGGAAAGGACTGTCTGGAATGCAAAGCAATGTGAATCTGAAGAAATAGAGGATCTCGCGCTCCTCTCTTGCACTTTCTCTCTCGCTCACTTTCCTACTCCCCTTTCTCCTTCATCCTCTCTCTTGCTCTCTCTCGGCCCTTGTTTCCTTTAAGTGTATCTCATTACTTTCTGTATGTGTTTGCATTATGAAAAATTCAGAGAGAGAGAGTTCACGCTGCTCCATCCCTTCTATCCCTCTCTCACTGCAGGCTCAGTATAGGGACAAGCTTGTGACTTTGCTGCCCTCTTGTGGTCAATATTGGTAGAGTTTCAGTGTTGTCATAAATACAATGAAACCTTTTCTATCTGGTAACAGTTATGGTATGACTGTGGTTGTGTTTTGGTGTAAAACTGAAAGTCACCAGGGTTAATCATTTGGCTAGCATACAGATTACAACTGCTCAGAATTAGGGGTGTGCGATACATATCGTCTACGATAATATCTTAATTGCCGTGTTAACAATGTGTGAGCTGATGTTATTGAGTACACTACTGACTGAAAAAATAACAACAATCAGAACGCCTCGACTCCACACGCTTACTACTTCAAGTTTTAGTACAGGCTGCTACGAGTATGCATTGAGAGTGCCCATGCTGTGTGCTAGCATAGGCTAAAGCTAGCATAGCTGCCTAAACAACACACCTAAAGCTGGAAATGAGTGAACACACTGCTCCAGGAGAAGAAACTCAGACACCGCCAACCGCGCAGTCTACCTCCTTAGATTTAACTCCTAGGTGAGGATCATCTTCACTCGTGTGGAGCTGGTCTGGATCTGAAAAGACTGACGTTGCTCAGGAGACAATAGTTTGCAGACTTTAAAAGAAAGCAGCCGTTAAAGATCAACAGCTAACCTGTTTGAACAGAGTATGAGGAGTATGAACAGAGTATGAGGAGTATGAACAGAGTATGAGGAGTATGAAGAGAGTATGAGGAGTATGAACAGAGTATGAGGAGTATGAACAGAGTATGAGGACTATGAACAGAGTATGAGGAGTATGAACAGAGTATGAGGAGTATGAACAGAGTATGAGGACTATGACGAGAGTATGAGGAGTATGAACAGAGTATGAGGAGTATGAACAGAGTATGAGGACTATGATCAGAGTATGAGGAGTATGAAGAGAGTATGAGGAGTATGAAGAGAGTATGAGGAGTATGAAGAGAGTATGAGGAGTAGGAAGAGAGTATGAAGAGAGTATGAGGACTATGAAGAGAGTATGAGGAGTATGAAGAGAGTATGAGGAGTATGAAGAGAGTATGAGGAGTATGAACAGAGTATGAGGACTATGAACAGAGTGTGAGGAGTATGAACAAAGTGTGAGGAGTATGAAGAGCTTCGGGAGCGCTCTGTCCAAGACAAACCTAAACCAGCTAAGGACTCTGACAAAACACACACTCAACAAACTTCAGCGGAGTCACTCACTAAAACAGAGCCTTCACCTGATGACGCTGAGATTGGTTCCAGTCCACCCTAGACCCCAACTAGCGGGACTTTTACAAAAACATAAAAAAAAAATAATAATAATATATATATATATAGTTTATCGTTATTAATTTACAGAAAATATCGAAATGTAATTTTTTGTCAATATCGCACATACCTACTCAGACCTCGATCATGACACACATCAGGACGACAAACTCAATCTCTTTTTTGGGATTTCATTAGGTTTGGTTTTTTTTTTTGCAAAAATGAGCCTGCACCTGCTGAGAAAACCGACATTGTAATTGTGAAATCTTCTAAATAAGCACCCATAAAAAGCTGAGTGTTGTACTCATTCTGGCAATGAGAGATTAAGCATGTTGCTAATTACAATTCACAGCACTCTTCGTGAGTTTTCACAAATGAAGTAAAAACAAATGAACACAGAGATAACACTCATATGCAAAAATCTGGGCACCCCTGGACAAATCTTTTTAACTGTCATTACGATATTACCCTCATCTGTCTTTGCCTAGTAGATTGTCTATAGGTCCCATATGGGCAGGCTTTATATTTTAATAGTGATAACTTATTTGTTCAAGACTCGATAGAATAAAAATTAGCTTAGAAGTACTTATTGAAACAAATCAGCATATTCTAGACAGTCCTGGAGGGCCAGTGTGTCCAGCACAGTCTGTTCATTTCCAGCTCAAACACACCTGAATCAATTCATCAGTTAATTGTCTGGCCCACAGCAGGAAAATCTCCACTCTGTGCCGGACTCCAGCCCTTCAGAACTGGAACAGAACAACTCTGCTCTATATAAAACCACTGAAAACACAGTCTAGCCAGAGTCTGGTACATTTTGTCACCTATTATGAAAGGAAATGTGACTGTAATGCAAAAAAATAGGCGTTTCCAACCCATTGTTTTAGCACAGCATTAAGTGACAACTAAAAAAACAGACTTGTGAGAAACAGAGTTGTATGTGCTGACAAGCATGACTGGATATCACCCTTAAAGTCAACATAAGCTGGAAATCATAGAACATTCTCCGTCTGTACCTCAAAACTTTCATGTGAGCATCCCAAGTGAGCAGTTGGGTGTATATATCTCGATTCCAGAGCCTCACTGATGTCACGATGAAAAGTGTGTAAGATCTCACAAAAATAATGCACAAAAGTGTAAAAATCTTGATGTGCAGAAAGCCAGAAACTGTACTTTTGAGAAGGTTTGGGTACTGTTTCCAAATCCAACTTTAAAGTATAAAATCAAGTCTAAAAGTCTAACCATTTAAGCATTAAGTCTAAACATTAAAACATAAGTAGTAAGTAAAGGAAAAATGTTTAAACAGATAATAGTGCTTCCACAGTGTGATTTTCAGTACTGGTCCTTGCACAAACTTGGTTGGATGTTTTATTTAAGATTCAAGATTAAAGAGGCTTTATGTGTAATAAATACAAAAGACATATGATAATTGCAAACGGGACACAAGGCAGACTGAGAATATGTGCAAAGAGAGATGTAGCATATTATGGCATGTTAGCAGATGGCCTATATGACCATAGATGTCCCTAAGGCAGCAGCCAGAACAACAGTAACAGAACACAGTATGTGGTTGATACAGTTTTCTAGCAGCAGATATTGTTCAGTAAATGTGCAACAATGCAAGTAATTGGATATATAGATTATAACTCAGTGGAGTATCTCAGTGTGAAATGCAATAATTGTTATATTTATATTCTTAATAAATAACAAAAAATGAATTCACACTGTGGTGTCCTAGTTGGTTGCTATGGTGTTGCAAGCCCACTGCCAAGGCATTCCAGGTGGCTGCTATGCCGTTTTCTAGACCACTGTTATGGTATCCTAAAAATCTATATTGCTTTAGTGCTGTTAATTGATTGTAATGCCAGATGGTGGCAAAGGTGTTGCCAGGCCACAGTTCTAATTCCAAAACGGCAATTCATTAAAACAGTACAATAATTTGTCAGGTCAACTTATTTCTTCAAATTTCCCAGTGGAAACTCCGAATATCAAATACTGCAGTGTATTTACCATATTAACCGCCAAGCTCTTCATTCAGAACTGAGTCAGAGCAGATCCTTTACCATAACTCCTTCAGCACTGTTTGTTATTGCTGGCTTTACTGGTAGATTAATCAGGAGATCAGGCTCTGGGTGCACCTTTGGAGCCAGAGGAGGGAAATTCCATTTGTGTACAACACAGGACAACAACCCCATTCATCACATGCATAATGATGTTCACACGCACTTCTGACACGATTAGCCAAGAAACTACAGCAAAGGATCCTCTATGACATGAAAAATAAAAAAATTCTGTGCTCAAATACTCACAATTTGTACTTGTACTTCATTTCGCTATAAGTAAAATAAATCATATCAACACAATTGTTTATAGTTTGTCAATAACGGTGAACATACTATATTTGGTAGTGATTTGTTTAATGGTTACCTACAATCCTTAAACATTTATAAACAGCTTTTGTGAACACTCACAAGATGACTTAAGTTGTTTTATGTACACTGGCAACTGAACTGACAACATCTGGTCACAAGTAACATGCATATCAGTGTCACAGTAGTAAACAAATAATTAATTGCCGTTGATAAATATATATTTTGTTTTATAGTATAAACACCTCAGTGTCACTGCTGGACTGAGAACCATCCACCAACCAAAACTATCCAAGTCCTGTGACCACTGATGAACAACTAGAGAATGACCAATACAATACAAAACTGTGCAGCAACAGATGAGCTACTGTCTCTGGCTTTACATCTACAAGGTGGACCAAAAAGGTAGTTGTGTCTAATAGAGTTTAATCACTTCAGCAGCTACGCTGTGACTGATCCACTTACACCAACACCATGTCAGTGTCACTGGAGTGCTGAGAATGACCACCCAAATAATACCTGCTCTGTGGTGGTTCAAGAACAGGGTAACAAAGCATACAGAGAAACAGATGAACTACAGTCTGTAGAACAACAAAGTGTTTTGTGTCAAGCAGTGTTATTTCTTTCAGAAAACATATCGTTTTGCAAATTCTGACATAAGCTGCTCATAATTTAAATGGCTGCTAACGCTTATGCACATACTATAAAGGTCATACAGGTAGTTCTCAAATACAGTGTTACAATTATATTAGTTATTTAGTTGTTGTTATTGGCGTATAGATGGACAGTGCTCGTTCTCTTGGGAAATGTTGTTTTCATTCTTGTCAAAGTTCGGTCATCTGCTTTTCTGCTGTATTTTGGGGTCATGGGAGAGGTCGTCGCTTGTTCATGAATTTACATTCTTTCGGTTTCAGATAAGTTTATGAGAAAAACTTCTGACTTTGGGTGTGGAAACCTGACTCCACATTAGTGCAGTAGGCGTCAACGGCAAACCACAAATTCTCCTTTGGGCTGCATGTTTTTATCTGGAGCAGAGGATAAGAATGAGTCATAAGTCTGGTAATTAAGCTTCAGTGCTTTGTTTGAACATGCCCTTTGAAGATGGCTTAAAAACAGTTTTCAGCAAATATTACACAGCGAAATCACTAATGCTGAGCACCAGCAGTGCCCGCTGGACGCCAGCATGGCAAGCTGTTGGCAAGTGTCCTGATACTTAGAATTGAAAATTGAACAAGAAATAAATATTACTAATTGTGGTAATTGTGGTATCTCATTATTGAAAATTATGGCATGAGAAGAACAAATATGAACTACAGTAGTGCATTTTCTGAGGGAATGGAATGACAAGCGATGACGAAAAACACAACACAGAGCAGTGCGGGTCAGTGTACTGCAGCCTGGTGACATTAACGGGAACCTGCTCTGATAAAGCACATGCAGTATGGTTTCTGTCGGTCCAGCGGATGACAGCACAAGTTCTGCATCCCATTTATTTCTATGGAGAAGAATCTTGAAATCTAATAAAGACAGTATAAAAAAAGGTGTATACAAGCACTCTATTCCTGATCAGACTGAACTTTCTGACAAACATTTGGCAGAAGAAGGAAAAAATAATATTAATCCAATAACATCAGTGTTCTCCACTGCTTTCTAATTCACTGCTGACACAAACTGGACTCTAAACATCATCCTTATTGGGGACGATGGCTCAGAAAGAGATGGCTCTAGAGAAGTACACCGTGAACATAAATAGAGAACCTATATGCAAGAAAAATAGAATTTTTAAACAACCTTATTTTGTTATAGCATTAAAATGAATCGAATGCAACAAAATTACAACAACCTTTCTGCTTTTTCAACATCACATCAGTGACATTCCCAAAAAGTATTTCAATGCTAAGATAATTTTTAATACAAAGGACTAAAAGCCATGCAAAAGTCAGAGACCTTCATTTACTTACTTACTATCCATGAACAGCCATTCAGTAAATATGTTCTGCTCTTCATGTGTCACTTGATAAGGGATCAAAAAAAGAGAGTAAAACTCAACTGGACAGTGAATGTGGGGGTGTACAGTGGGACAGATTTACTACAAATGTATCCCTCTCCACCGCTGTTGTTTATTTCCACGCAGAAATACGATGCTGTGTCTCTTTACTAGTTATGGTGTTCGGGGCACTCGTTAACATTTGTTTACATGGGCCAAGTGGAAAGAATTGAGCCTGCCTGAGCTTCTCCTCCAAAATGCGGAGCAATACATGCAGGTTTCTTAGTATCTAAGTATTTACAAATGCAATGTGGAAAACAAAGATCTGCTCAGATGATTCTTTACCGTGCAAAACTCTTCATAGGTCTATTCCTCGCAGTTCAGACTCTAGATTTTTTCAGAATACACCTTGCCGTCTGAAGGCAGCTGCTCTCACGCTGACTGCATTCACAGATGTGCTTTCAAATGCATTATTTTCCACGAGTTGTGCGGTACAGACGTCTGCCACAGCGTGCTCTGTTCACTAAGTGCGCCCTGAGCTCCTCGCAAGAGTAAACAGCATGCAGAGGCAGATGTGCACAGTCATACAACTTTCAAATGCTTTCAAGTTCTGTGTGATGCGCTACGGCCAAGTCAAACAAAACTTTTGTCCACTGCTCTCCTCCTGCTCTCCAGTGTGTACAGTAGCTGTCAAAAGAAAAACATGTATTTTGTCCATTTTTATTTTTGCTACAGTGTTTGAACCCAGCAGCTGTATAAAACTTTCATGATGAACTGGGAATGAAACCTGTATATATATATATATATATATATATATATATATATATATATATATATATATATATATATATATATATATATATATATATATATATACACATACATACATACATACATACATACAATATATACATTATTGCTGTACAAAGAAAAACAAATATCTCCAAAAAATAGTAACTTTAGTAACAGGAGAGGCCAAAAAATATTCTTTACTTGCAGTGTAAGTCAATGGAGCCAGAGTTATCCCCATGCTATTCTGGAGCATTTTCATTGGTCCATTCATCATAAATGGAAAACACATGTTTTTCTTTGGGCAACGATGATATGTTTGAGGCCCCAAGCTGCCCACATACATGTCTAAGGATGGCCTGTGGGCCCAAGCAGCTTCTCATCCCACATACATGTCTGTGGATGGCCTGTGGGCCCCAATCAGCTTTTTATTCCACATACATGTGTGTGGATGGCCTGGGGGGGTCTTATTGAGATCCAGAAATCTTATAACACTGTTGATTAAGTAGCTACTGTAGTTCATATCGCTTTGTCATGGAAAGTGTTGAAGTGGTGCTGGCGTGTCGTCTGTCTGCGCTGCTTTGTTGTGAAGTGTGATGCTGAAGGCTCTTTTGTGTTGGCAGGCCTGTCTGGCTGCTGTCTGTTTGAGTGGTGCAGCGTGAGTCTTGCCCTGAGGTGAAAGTTCAGATGGAGGGTAAAGCCGCCTCACACACCAGGCAGGCAACACACACACAATCACATTATGAAACTATATCACACATAAGCGTGCAGGCAAATGATTGAAGCTGAATGCTTTTCATGGGTTTGTGTCTAGAGCTGAGGTGTGTGTGTGGTTGAGTATGTATATACAGTATTGTGCAAAAGTCAGAGACCACCTTTGTCATTTATTTCCGATGGTCTGGACTCTGGGGTGGTCAGTTTGTTGTTCTGAGGGCAGCAGCAGCTTCTTTGTTTAATGTGTCTGTATCTCCTTTTCTTAGTGAGGAGCTTCTTGAACAGCTACACATCTTTTCAGCCCCTCCTGTCTTTCAAAGATGCAAGTGGACTGTCTGATATCTAATCTCCAACACTGTTCTCCTCAAAAATATCTCCACAAAAATCAATAACCTGTACTTAACAGCTGTTTTGACTGCACTTGCACTGAATGAAAGGTGGGTTTTCACTTTTGAATATGAATCTAATAAACCATTTAAATCTGGACTGAATCAAAACCACCTGAATCTAAATAAAACTAAGATGTGTTTAAATCTGAATCAAGTAAAGCCATTTAAATCTAAGTAAAGCCCTATAATTCAGAATATCAGAATAAAAAATAATGGCCATTTAACCCTGGATCTGAACCAAATAAAGCTATTTGAACAGTTAAATCTTAAAATAAAAAAAAATAATTATAGCCACTTTAATCAGAACAAAACAAAGTCATATAAATCTGGGATGAATCAAATAAAGACATTTTAATCTTAGTCTGACTCAAATAAACACAGTTACATCTAAAATTAAATTAAGCCTCAAATTAAGCCATTACATTTCAACTTAACAATAATAAATCACTAAGATTTAAATCTAAATCTTATCTAAATAATATTGTTTAAATTACTCCAATAAAGTAAAAGAGCTCTTTATGAGTGGGCACAGAGTTGTGTATGTGTATGTCCAGTGAAATATCACAAACACACACCACCAACAGAAACTCTGCAAACAGAAGTGCACACATCTGTCTGAACAAGACGTCCAATAATATTCTTTCAAAGAGTCTTATCGCCATCAAGACTGGTCCATTAACCAAGCTCATATGCAGAGAGCACTCTCTATCCTTCATACACTGCACAAGACGTCCATTGAGCTGATGTAAATGTCAAACAGACGACTCTGTATGGCCAGACTGTGCTTAGCTTATGTACAGTCAACACACACGCCCTACTGCATAATTAGAGAGCAGCCTTGACCCAGACCTTGACCTCAGTTTGGCACCCACACTACAGGTTCCCGGTGCCACTTAAATGGACAGCATGACAAGCTGCCCAATGGCCCTTAAAAATGACCCTTAATTCAATTACATGGAAATATACTGACTCAGAGCCAAATGAACCAGAACGGGTCTGTTTGCGGGCTGTCACTGTCACCCAAACTGACAGGGACGTTTTGTTTTAGATTCAATTCAAGCATCTGGGTTGAGACCGTGCCTCCAGGCCCTGTCCTAAAGTCAGGCTGACGTATAGGACTCAGGTATTTCATTCCCTGTCAAAAACCCTCAACAACTAAACCCAATTTTAGGCTGTTTTTTAGCATGATCATTTTCCACACCTCCAAAGTTCAGTTCTCACCATCCAGTTAACACCAAAAATATTAATTGATGTTGAGCTCTGGGCTGGTCCATTGTTCTGAGAACAGCAGCACCTTCTGTTGTTCTGAGATGTCTGTATCTCCTTTTTTTTCAGTGAGGAGCTTCATAAACATCTCAATCTCCTTTCAGACCCATAGCGTTGACTTGTCTTTCACAGTGGAGGGTTGGAAAGACAATGAAGCAGGAGTGGAGATTGTTGTCTCACTCTTTTTCTCCCTGTTTATATCGTGGTGGGCAGTTTTAGTGATCTACCAGGTGTTGCAGGTGCAGGAGTTCTATTTTCACTGTAGCTTCGAATCATTTCTCAAAGATTCTCCAGTTGTTTTGCTTTGACTTTCTTCTTTCTCCTGTAATTTTATATCTCCTGAAGGTGGTCTCTGATTTTAGCACAGCAGTGTGAGAAACCACATAACGCTCTCTGTGAGGCTCTGTCAGGCTATTAACAGCAGGTGTATGCCACAGAGAAGAGATAACATTCTTTGGCAAGCAGCACGAGTGCCGCACAGTTTCAGAGGTGATTGCTAATGTTGCCAAATGTCAAACATCCTGCGGCTGGAGACTCACAAAGGACAGACTAAGTGCAAACCACACACAGCACTCCTCAGCATGACTGAAGGTCTACACTGTTAACGCAGTTACAATTAGCTAGTCATTTATTTTCTTTTAAGTTCAGTCATATTTAATGATTACACTTCTGTATAGGAGGACATAATATAATGCCCTCGTAATGGTCTTATTAAGCCTTATTAAGCCAGCTGCTGGTAATTACTAGGCTACTATTTACTACTTTATTCCATAGTGAGGAGGACAAATTAAAGTCCCAGTGAACACAGAGCAACATATTAAAATTTTCTGTATGGCACTAAACAGCATTATATTAAACATGCAGCAAAGCGTACATATAATATATAACATAAAAACATAATTAAATAGGGCTATATCAAGGAACAATGTTGTTGATAAAGAGATGAAGGAACAATATTGGTAATGATAAAGGAATAAAGGGATGAAGGAACAATGTTGGTGATGATAAAGGAATGAAGGGTTGAAGAAACAATGTTGGTGATGATAAAGGAATGAAGCAACAATGTTGGTGATGATAAAGGGATGAAGGAACAATGTTGGTAATAAAGGAATGAAGGAATGAAGGAACAGTGTTGGTGATAATAAAGGAATAAAGGGATGAATGAACAGTGTTGGTGATGATAAAGGAATAAAGGGATGAAGGAACAGTGTTGGTGGTGATAAAGGAATAAAGGGATGAATGAACAGTGTTGGTGATGATAAAGGAATGAAGTCATGAAGGAACAATGTTGGTGATGATAAAAGAAATGAAGGGATGAAGGAACAATGTTGGTGATGATAAAGGAATGAAGTGATGAAGCAACAATGTTGGTGATGATAAAGGAATGAAGTGATGAAGGAACAATGTTGGTGATGATAAAGGAATGAAGTGGTGAAGGAACAATGTTGGTAATGATAAAGGAATGATGGGATGAAGGAACAATGTTAGTGATGATAAAGGAATGAATGGATGAAGGAACAATGTTGGTGATGATAAAGGAATGGATGGATGAAGGAATAATGTTGGTGATGATAAAGGAATGGATGGATGAAGGAATAATGTTGTTGATGATAAAGAAATGAATGGATGAAGGAACAGTGTTGGTGATGATAAAGGAATGAAGGGATGAAGGAACAATGTTGTTGATGATAAAGGAATGAATGGATGAAGGAACAATGTTGGTGATGATAAAGGAATGAAGGGATGAAGGAACAATGTTGGTGATGATAAAGGAATGAAGGGATGAAGGAACAATGTTGTTGATGATAAAGGAATGAAGGTATGAAGGAACAATGTTGGTGATGATAAATGAATGGTTTAGTTTGTGATCTTTTGGTGATGCTGGTTAGTTTTATCTCTAAGTTTCTCT
This sequence comes from Megaleporinus macrocephalus, assembly GCA_021613375.1. Taxonomy (NCBI): domain Eukaryota; kingdom Metazoa; phylum Chordata; class Actinopteri; order Characiformes; family Anostomidae; genus Megaleporinus; species Megaleporinus macrocephalus. The sequence goes on along the minus strand of CM038721.1, from coordinate 38,043,891 downwards.
GCCTCTGAAACTGGTTTGAGTGGGCGGGGCCAGAGAGAGATCAGTCTTGTGATTGGTCAGGGGAATAGTTATGGAAGCACCCAAAATTAGGACCCAGTAAACATGAAGAGGGGAAAAACATGGTAAAATATATCAGTCAGTTACTGGTCAGTGGAACGTTTGTATTTGAAGAGCTTACTTAGTATAATGTAAGAACAACATTAACCTCTTTTTAAAAGAAAACACAGATTTAGGTTCTTTAATCATCTTCCCTCACTTTTATTTGTGCAATGTACATGACTGTCACTGTACATCTTTTACACTTTGCTTGTAAATAACACCTGAAGCCAAAACCTTCTGGCTGCTCGTTACTACTTTATTAGACAATAACTCAAGTGAACTGTTTAAATTACTTATTTTCTTCCAACTCCTACAACACCTCAGTGATTTAAGCCTGTGGCTGAGTTTCAAATGGGTTGCTGCTAGGGCTAAAACGATTCCTTGAGAAACTTGAGTAACTTAATTACAAAAAATCAAGATTCATTTAATCTATACAACCATATAAAGCATTTCGCACAGATGACTTTTACTGTTGCACAGCGCGCTTATGGTGTTGCCAGGTGACACAAAGAAGATGTGGTTTGATGGTGTGGGTTGCAAAATAGAGAAAGAGAGAGAAAATATGCAGAAGCGAACAAAAGAGACGATGGAATAATCGTTTGAATACTCGATTACTAAAATAATCGATAGCTGCAGCCCTAGTTGCTGCCCAAGTGCAATTTAGCTAAATTTAGCTTTTAGTTACTGTTTAATAATGTACTTAGCTGTACTCCATAAAGAGTACAGTGATGTAATTTGTCATGTTATCAATAAAATACTATCATATTGTCCATCCCTAGTTCAACACTTCTGTTCAAACTAATTGTGGTCAGTAATGGAAATTACATTAGTCATGGCACAGTGCATCTTGTGCTGGGATACCATAGTAATGACCTAGCATCACATTAACTACTTTGTATAACAGCAACAGCCAGGTAACAACACTGCAACGGCCTTGCAACACCTAAGCAACCAGCAGGGATACTATAGCAATGGCCTAACAACACTTTTTTTTTTTTACTATTTTGTCACACTATGATTTTTTTAATATTATAATTGTTATAATTATTATAAATTATTATTATTATTATATATATTATTATAAATATTTGTAATATTATAATTGTGTCTTTTACTCTTCCTGAGCAACCACCTGGAATGCTATAGCAATTTCCTAGCAACACCATAAGCCATTTGTATAACATAGCAACGGCCTTAGCAACCACCTGGAATGCCATAGCAATAGCCTAGCTACACCTTAACTACCTTGGATACCGTAGCAGCCTAACAACACTTTAATTACTTTGGTTAATCTAGCAACCATCTGGAATGCCATATCAATGGCCTAGCCACTTTAATTACATTGGTTTCCAAACAACATCACTTTAAGCACTTTATGTAGCTTATGTGGCAACAAAAATTAAGTTCATGACTGAAATGCTGTCCTATATGTGACAGTTTGTCTACAATTCTCTACAGAAAATTCTACAGAATTTACAGCAATGACTTTTATGACTGAATGGAAAATAAACACTAAACTCGAACTATGATTGAACCTTTGCAGATTGCAACCCACAAGGGTCTATAAACAAACAGCAGGCGCTGGTCATCACTCTTAAAGATGTGTAATTCCTTAAAGTGAGTCGGTATATCTACCTAGGCCTTGCAGAGGAATGTGCATGAGAGAGACAGAGAGAGGGAAGAAAAGAGTCTTGTGTCTGGGATAGGATCTACTCTTCTCTGTCCTAAAACTCCTTTCGTTAATAAATCAGAAATATTCATTACACCCCCGCAGTGGAGCGCCTGTCCTGTATACCTGCCGAAGCTTAAAGCAGGCAGGCTGTGAGTTTTCTGCTGTGCTTCAGAGGTTACAGCTATGCAGCTTTAATACATTTCAGTAATGCGTTCCAGACTTGGACTCTCTTTGAAGATGTTAAGCAGCGCGCCTCATTGGACAGCAGCCCTTTATAAGGACATGCTTGACTATTAAAAAGAACTTGAATAGAGTACATGTGCAGTTAGCAGAGACTGAACAGAGAAGCGGCTCTATCGCACCACAAATGACTTCTCCATGTCGACAACCCCCATGAAACGGCTTTGTGAGGCATCACGAAAAAAGCCACGGCAAAGTGAAAGTTGGACGGAGGCCATGGCAGCAAATGGTGAGTTACAGTCGTTGGGGTTTTGAAGGCAGTCCGATTGGCTGCATTCCATTTTGAAGCTCATACCTCAGGCCTTGTCTCTTTATGAGGCGTATCCCATCCCATAGCACGAGAGCGCACTAATTACTGTCTGTTAATCATACTTTCCAAGCCAGAGCTCCCCTTTGACAAAGATACTACAAGAATTTCTACAAGAATCCGATTAGAACCTCACGTAATACCTGTACTTTAATACAATACTATATAAATGTTATAAATACCTATAAGACAATACTAGGCACAACACTAGGGCAGGACTCTATGTATTCAACTACTCTAATATTTATTGTTTGAATACTTAGAACTGCATAAATACTGTAAGCTAAGAGCTAACATTCTTCAGTGCTAACAGCCAAAAATACAGCCCACTGCTCTACTCAGGAAAACCCACCACTTCCATCACTTCCATCCATATAAACGAACCCAAAGCAGGCCAGCATTACATGTTGTTCTCTTTAAAATAAACAAACTACTTACAACACAACACAGCAAAACCACAAGGCATTATATGAGCACATTCTTGTACAATATTTATAATTCTGACTTTTACTGTTATAATGTGAAAACGCATGTGCTCTTAACCCCTAGCCCGCTAACAGAGGCATAGCAGGTCTGGTAGGTGGAGCAAAGTCATGCTGTGAGTGCCGCAGCACTCTGCTAACAAAGCAGCTGGCCTGCAGATTTGGATTTTTCTGTGGCTGAAGCTGTAAATTTGCTTTCAACAAACTGGGCGGCTGGAACAGCAAACAAATGGCTTTCAAGTGATGAAACAGTTATCAGTTTCACAGTAAAGCAGAGTAAAATTAGGTTATTTGTACCATTTTCAATTTTACTTATCATTAAAGCCATGATTGATTATCGCGCTCTGAAAACCAAACATTACAGACCTAAGTTAGCAGCAGACACAGGTGTACAGGCACGGCATGCAACAAAATGCCCTACCATATAACCTATTTATAGATTGCTCCCCACATAAAACTATAGGTATGACATTTTGGTATTGGTAGTTGGTATTGGTCAGAATTGGTAGTTTAAATCACCTTATCAAAATATACTAATGTTACCAGCATTAAAACAATGAAGCTTAAGCAGCATCTGTTCCACCTTAAATAGTGCAGAAGGTACATTCTGGCACCTGAGCTATTATAACTGTTTCACTATTTAAGTTGGACCAGAACCATTCCAACATGAAGCTGTTAATCTCCTTATAAAATATCACCAGCATTAAAGGTAAGGAGGGGGATTTGTCAGAATAAACAAGTTTATAGTGCAGAACTCAGCTTTAAAAAAAACTCAAACGAAAAAAATAGCGCTCAGCCTCAGGCCAGATCTCGACTCTGCTGCAAGATAGATAGGCTACTTCATTACTGCTAGACTCGCACTGTTTACCTAAGCACCAGTTATTGCTATCTAAGTAGTCACTGTAACAAAAGGCTACACAATTAATATAAAAACCTAAAGTAAAAGGAACTCTGAAATAATGCCATAGAATTGAGCAACGAATGAAAATTAAAAACACAATAAAACCTTCCCAATGCTTTACTGAGATGCTTGTTTAGAATATTTTCAATATGAAACTTTTCAACAGTACTGTCATAATACTACCAACTGGAAATTAACTGATAATTTTGGATACTGTCACCATTATATTACATTTTCATACTGTTTAATCTCTGTTCAGGACGACCCTAGACACCATCCACTGTTAGTTCTGCTAGTTGACTAGTTAAATGAACCATGCTACAAAAACATGCACATAACCTTAAAAATAACAACCCCGGTTAAATAAACCCAACAGAAACAAACAGCCCAACCTCAGCCGTCACAGTATTATAGATTATTATATTACTATTTCACAGCAATATATCAATCTGATATTTTTTATAGTATCACTACACATTTTTATACTGGCTGTCATGTCACCAAACAGCAAAAATGCCCCAATATCTACACCCCACAACAAGTGAAAGAGCTTTCCGCACTAGTACCACAATATAACTAGTTTAGTGGCTCTTATTCCTGAAGTGTCTGATATTCTCAGTAAACAGACGCCATGTTGAACGTTATGAGCTTTCCCATCCAAGTGTCTTCTATCCCCTCATTTATAACATCACTGGTTCTGTTCAGTAAGCGGTGCACACCACACCGCATAAACCTGAACCACTACATTATTGTGTCCAACAAGACATTTTGTGGGTCCAAAATCGCCTACTCAGTAGGCGAGCACAGCTAGTACGTCCAAATACTCAGTATTCATCTAGCAATATGTTAGCGTTACCCAGATGACCTTCTGAATCAGGAGACATTTTAAGCATGCGACTGCAGCACACTGTGCTATCCCATATACCTGCTCTGTGGTGGTCCAGTAGGATCCTGACCATTAAAAAACAGGCTGGGGATAAACAATGTATGCAGCAAATTAGATGAACTGCAGTCTGTAATTGTTGAACAACAAAGTGTTCCTTTACGGTAAGGAACACTTTTATGTTATGGCTGATCAGTGTAAGCTTTTTATGCTTCCATAATTTTCACACTTTTACACAAACTAGAACATTTGGTTGCTAAATCTCACTAGCAAGCAAGACAGCTGCCTTAACAAGGTACCTACAGGCTCTGTATGATTTAACTTTTGCTTCTCTCCTCACCAATTAAAGTTTATTGTACAACCCTTCACTGTTACCAATTCTGTATAAACCAGATATTGTTTTATTAGGTTAACTGATGGATTTAGAGAAGACAGAGAGTTTCTGTTCTGTAATCTCAGTGAAACATCTGCCCTTTGTTGTTCGTGATGAAGACCAGTCTACCGTTCCCTAATTGGCTAAACGCAATGCGGCGGTCACATTCATTTGCATAAATTTAAAACCTGCTGAACCATGTTTGCCATGCAGAAAGGAAGATTTTGCTGCACCATGCAATGCGGCAAAGATTTACCACCTAAATGAATAGAATGCGGGAGGCTAAGTTTCAAGTGGACACATACAGTAACTAGGCCCATGGCCCATTTTCCATGGTTACATGTTCCAGAGCACGTTCCACTATAGACTGGAAAAAATGCTTTGCCTGTTCAAACAACATAAAAACTCGTGGAATGCATGGAGAGTCAACTAATCTTTTAACATCCTCACCAAGATAAAAAGCAATGAAAAATATTATTTTTGTATTTTTTATTTGTTTGGGGCAATAACATTTCTAATAATTCAAATTTTATTAGCTTAACATAGACACCTTTAAGATGATCAAACAGTTGGTAATGCACAACTTTCAAAAATGATTTAACCCTTGTTAGACTTACTTTTGTTGTATAAAGTTACATAATTCTGTTCACCAAAACCTTTGAAATTATGATAAGCTTACTTTTATAAGTTGCAATAAAAACACTAACAACAACGCTAGAAGATGCACTTACGGTAATGCAGAATGACAGAAAGGTGTTGTTGTTTTTGGCTGCAGTAATTGGATGTACAGTGGACCCACAGTGCACAAATGTCCCAAAGGCCCCCAAATATCCAGAAAGTTGACTAAACCTGTCAACTTTAAACGGGCACAATGGAAAGGACTGTCCTCTCACTCCGTCACCTGTAGCGATCATTTCACACCTGAAGATTATCACAACTATGGGACGTAGGCTTACACAACGACTGGATCTTAAGACTGACACTGTTCATCTCTATGGGTGTGTAAGGAAACCAGCGAGAGGTGTTCAAGACCCTCCTGTACGTGGAGGTAAACCGGGTAAGTGCAGTTCCTTCACAAACTAATGCTAATTCGGTGGCTCAAGTTATTCTAAGAGTTATGAAGATTTATAGAGTCGTATGAGTGAGAGTTCCACTTTGATCATATTTACTACAATAACTGTACCTCTATATCTGAGTGTAGCTGGTTGCTAGGCTGTTGTTATGAATAATGTTGGTTGTTTAGCTAGATACTGTTTACACTCAGCTGCTGTTGTGGGTGTGGTTTGACTAAAAGTATCAGGACTAAGTGATATGGTGGTCTATTTCTACATTACAGCTCTTTCAAATTCAAATTCAGAAATATCATCAGAACCTGAAGAAACAGCTCTGGAACATTCTCAGTCCCAGTCAGTCATAATGGTGTTGTACACATGGTAGCGTTCAGGAATTTCTGTAGTTAGCTAGGTATTAATTAAAATAGTTTTCAATTTAATTAAAATAGTATATTTTAGAGCAAATTAAGAATGAGAATTTAATTTTAATTCATGTTTTTGTATTTTCAGTATCTAAAACAATGTGAAATTACCAGGGGTGTCCGTAAGTAGTGCTTAGCCTTTAAGATATAGGGTCCAAAAAATACATATCTGTATCCGCTGGTACACCATATAATCAAAACTCTAATCTGCACACATAATTTTAGATTGTCTACCTCTTGCTGTCTCTTTAGATCAGCTCACACCTCCTCTGCTGTTTCTGGTGCTTGTACAGGCAGTACACCTCCTCTTCAACCTCTTTCACCTGCAACATATCATTAATTACATTAAAATTATAATATTTCAGCTAAAAATGAATGTAATGCACAACAGACAAACATTAGAAAATTCTGTTATTATTCCAATATTTCAAAAAGACAGCTTAATTAATGAGTTCCTGTTACTACTTTGCAGTAATGTTAACGTTGTTTGGCCTTTTCTGATATAAACAAAAGCTAACATTAGCTAGCAGCACTTTAAAACCTTATTTATTTAGCAAAAAACAAACACTAACATTAGTAAACATTACACTACCCCACCCCTTCTAGTATAAGCAAACACTTACATGAGTAAACATTACATTAAAACCATTTTCTAACATAAACAAACACTAAAATTAGTTAACGTAACATTAAATTAGTCTACCGTTAGCGCGGCTACCTAGCAACCGAGCTAACGTTACTTCAGGCTGTACAGGACAGTTTAAAATGTTCAATTAACGTCAGTTTAATGTTGTTTTACTGTAAAACACCACAGTCTAAAACCCCACCGAGAGTATTTATCGTACTTTTCTTATTTCTTTCATCAAAACATTCCGTTCTGCAAAACTTTCTGTCGTCTCTGTGGCTTCAACAGCAAGTGGTAGTGAGTCGATTCCAGGAGAGTCGATTCTTCGACTCCTGAAATGTCAGGGCGAGTCATGAGTAACAAAGAGAGTCGACTCTTCATCAGTGTCGACTCCGCGTGTGAGTTTGACTAATTTGTTTAATTATGTTAGTTATAAATAATTAACTCTTTATTTTTTCATGATTTGGTTCGCGAAAACTATAACTGAATACAGCACTGAGTATAAAACTGGAGCTGGGCTCTTATTTTTCAGCTTTTTATTCACAATTCTGTTACACCTGTAAACGATGCTCCCGTTGCGTGCTGGCATCGGCGCACCATTAAAGGCGAACTCCACCGATTTTTCAAAATTTCTGCATATTAAAATGTTTAAGGTGTACATTATTGAGAGTGATTTTACTTCATTCTAGAGAAACCTACTGAGTCAGAATTGTTCACACTGGTGGTGGTAGGAACCAGACGTCCACCTAAAAAAATGTTTATGAATATTCAGCCGTATGTGGTCAATTTTGGCCTAACTGGGTTTTAATTAATATATTTTAATTAGCTAATATAGGGGGGTTAAAGAAATCATTTATTTTCAATTTAGGACAATTTTACCATAATAACATCACCCTGGTGGTCACACAATAAATAAAATGGCTATATGTAGACATGATAACCCCTGGTTCTCTTCACCACCTATGTAAATACATTAGTTTGCAAGTTTTTAAACTAATGATTAATGATTATGTTTACTTGACCACTGAATTATGCATAATTTTTTAAGAATTGGTGGAATTTCCCTGGTGCATCAGTTAAGGTGTAGTGGAAAAGTCAGAAATGTCAGACACAAAGCCAACTTTAGCCTCATATAAAGAGGAACAAGATAATAACATTCAACAAACCACCTAATATTATTTTGTGTAGATTTTTTTTATTATATCGCTATAATCTGTATATTTACATGAAAATAGAATAATCTACACCTATCCACCACTGCAATAGGTTTGGACAAACCTAACTCAATATATATATATATATATATATATATATATATATATATATATATATATATATATATATATATATATATATATATATATATATATATTATAAAGATATTTTGATCTTAATGCAAATGACGAGTTTAAATAGTGAAGTTGGAAACAGTGATATTTTTTAAATAAAAAATGTATATTTCAGTTACAAACGTATATTTCTATAAGAGCTATAAAACCCCTAAACCTGTTTATCAAAACAAGATCTCAGCATCTACACTATCTTCTTCAGTCCTGTTAGAGAAGCAGCTCATGTGGCTCCTCATGAAGCTGCTGGTCAGAATGTTCAAAGTATGTAAACCTGCATCAGAGCAAAAGAGCTCATTTCTAAAAGACCCTCTAAACATTCTTTAAACACAACCAGATGTTTAATTCTGCTCAAGGAATAATTCCATACCTCTTATTCTATAGTTCTGATCTCTTCACAATTATTCACTAATAGTATTGCTATTAATATAGTAACCTGGGTTGTGTGCCCAAACTTTTGACTGATAGGATGGTTTTAGGATAGTTTCATTATCACATTTATCATCGGCTCTGGTGCTGGCGTAAATAGAATGAGTCGAGTCTACTGACTCCAGCAACAGTCTAGAGCTGGAGTTAATTCCAGAACACTTGGCGTTGTACATCAACTGTGGCAGATGTGCTGGACGTTGAGGCTTTTGACGTTTGAGCTCAGCTCTTTTAATATATAAGGATTTTCATTTTCTATATCGTTTAAACGCGACAGCTGCTCTTTATATCTTGTGAAGTTTCATAAAGAATGGACCAATAGAAATGCTCCAAATTCACTTTTTACTCCTAATACAATCTATTGTTGCTGTCCAATGAAAAACATGTATTTTCATTTTTGTTGATTTTGAGTTTTCTACATCATTTGAACACACCAATGGTCGTTTACATTCTTTGAAAATGACTGGACCAATAGAAATGCTCCAAAATAGCTTGGAAAAAATTCTGGTTCCATTGACTTACATTGAAAGTAAAGTATTTGGTCTCCCCTGTAAAGTTGCAATTTAGGAGTTATTTGTTTTTTATTGGACAGCGACTATATAAAACCTCTTATAAGACTTTTCTCCTGTAAAGATACTATTATATGTGTGTGTGTGTGTGTATATATATATATATACACATATATATATATATATATATATATATATATATATATATATATATATATATATATATATATATATATATATATATATATATATATTGTATAGTAATCTTTTAATCCTAGAAAAGATCTAGAGCTAATTAAAAAAAAAAAACTGATGGCCCGTCTCAGATTGTGGTGTGAAGCATTAAGACTAACCTTACCTGACCAAACTACATTGTCCTTATTCACACGGTGGCTCCGGGCTGTCTGCAGGTTTCAAATAATTGTGATCTCCCATAAGCTTGTTATGACTACATTCCCACAAACATTGGTTTCGGAGATGGTTTTCAGTCCCGGCCACTCTTATGCATTATTTAAAAGTATTGATGGCAAAATTTCCCAGAACCAATAAGTCCTCATTCAAAATTAAAGAGCCGCATGCAGAGCGACCTACAGCCACAGATTCCTTTTCGACACAAACAAATTATCTTGTTTTGATGTTCTAAGATTTGAGTTCATATTAGAAGAAATAGGTTTTGCATTGATTGCTTTCTTTAGCTTTCGGTCATCATCCAACACTCAGCTCACGTAGCTCCTGGACCGTCAGACTAGTTCTGGTGACTCAAAGGATCAAGATGGCAGCAGTTGTGGAGTAAACAAAAGTACATTGACACTCTCGCAACACACCAGGCCAGGCTTGAGGGCACTCACCGCAGAAGTGCTCCAGGCCACTAGATTCTAGCTATATTAAGATAGCAGGAGATTAGATTGTCAAATGGAGAACATGCATGTTGTAAGCATGGCTCCCCTAAAAGGGGGAAAACACGTCCGTGAAACAAGGGGCAAGGGTTGCCAGGGAGCTTCAGCAGAGTGGTAGTGCAACTGTGCAAGCTGAGGGTATGTACCAGCAGTTACTAACCTTTTTAAGGCCAAGCTGGAGTGAACAGGTGTACTCACAATGGAAATATGTGCTTCGGGAAGAGGTGGGCGGATAGATCCAAATATCGATAATATCGATACCAACGCTGGTATTGATATTGATCAATTCTTGTGTAAAAAGATCGATACTCAAGCTTTTTTTCTCGGATTCATCAAAGTCTACTTTCTGTCAGTGCTGCGTTCAGTGCACTGTGTCACAGCACGGTTATTTTTTGTATTATTTTATTGTATTGTTAGACAAAATAAGTTTGAAACTGTTTACAGTATTTGTTATGGTGTGTTACTTTTCTTGTATTGTGGTTTGTCAGCCCTCTAGAATTTTAGAATTAGAATTTAGACACTTAAATTAGCCACATGTGATTTTGCACACAGCGGAATTTGACCTCCGCATTTAACCCATCCGTGCAGTGAAACACCCACATATACACACACTAGTGAACACACTAGGAGGCAGTGAGCACATGTGCCCGGAGCGGTGGGCAGCCCTATCCACGGTGCCCGGGGAGCAGTTGGGGTTAGGTGTCTTGCTCAAGGGCACCTCAGTCGTGGCCTGGGGGATCCCGGGGATCGAACCGGCGACCTTCCGGTCACAAGACCTATCCTTCAGGCCACGACTGCCCCCTACCTCTGGGGATTTTGTTTTAGGTTGTTTTTACCTCAAAAAAGATTTATTTTCCTACTTTTTTTATTTTACTGTTGCATTGTTTCTAAACAAAAATGTTGATTGTTATAATAAAGTATTTTGTTGTCATTTACAATGTTTTGCTAAATTCTTTCCTTGGTCTTTTGGATCCTTTGGATCTATGGAGCTTAAATATTAAAAAGTATCGGTATCGGCAATACTGGCCCTGTGTTTACTTGGTAGTGGATCGATACCAAAATTCCCGATATCTCCCACCTCTAGCTTCGGGTGGGGTGGGTGAACATGCGGGTGGTGGGGGTGGTGATAAGTTGTTCCACTAACAGCAAAACAACTCTCAACCCTCTTTAAGGCATGTACACCCGCCCCTCACCCAAGAGGAAGCCAATGATGCGGCAGAAATTTTGAAGTGGCATGGCCAATCAGATCTTAGGGGAGTACACTGGCCACCTCCGCCACCCCTTTAGAACCGTGGTGGTCCAGCATGCCAGCATCTGGAACACTGTGTGTGCTGATCTGTTTTGGTTTTTGTAGCAAGGTAAGGACTACAATGACTTGCAGGTTGTAAGAAATTTTAAAAATTATGGTTGTGCTTAAATACTGGGATTGACCCAGAAAGTGGAAGGTCCAGCAAGTCCATAAGAACATGAACTAGACTAACTGGCTAGGTTTTGACTCTGGGGGGCACCGTGCGTTTGACGAATAGCACTGGTATGCAGAGGGAGCCCCTATAGAGGTGCCATTCAGAAACAATTTTGTAACACACCCGTATTACGACAAGTCCCGCCAGTAAACCAGGGAACTTTTAGCCAATGGTAGCACAGAGGGCGTGGCTTGGCGGAGTACGGGCAGCCCACTACGTTCAGCTTCAGAAAACGTGAGGAGAAGCGTTTTGTACAGAAGTATGCAGCAAGTCTGACAGATAGCAGCTTCCCTGGACTTCTGGCTGCACCGCTGAGTCCTTCAAATGGTAAGAAATCAGAGCTTCTACACATGTTTTATAACAGGAGGTAGAATTTAGGCCTAAAGGTCTGGATTAGAACTTTTATCTGTTTCTAATCTGGAGCTCAGACTTGATAGAACTACATTTGCACGTGATTATATAGAGATTTAGACGTTATTAATTATAAGAACTCAGAATATATGTGTATTTAGTGGGCAAAATATGATCCCCCTATAACTACTGCACTGCAGGCTGCTACACAGAGCAGGACCAAGCAGACAAACAGTTTTAAGGTCCAGCAGCTGATAAGTGACATCACATAGAATCTCATATTTAAAACATGGTAATTAAACTTTAATGTTATGCATGTAGTGCACATTTGATTGGACCCCCTGTCTTTTCTGTTGTAGTCTATTTAATTATGTAACCGATATTGTGGTAATGCTGTTCTAAAAACAATTAGAATGGAGACGGTCTTAGGTTTCACGCCTGATCTGATTTCCTGAGTTATATCCAGTTTTTTCAAGGCAAATATTTCAATAAGTGCGATGCTACACTCAGCATTATCTTATTAGAAGAGATATTAATGCCTCCGCCTCCCTTCATAAGTCTTTCTGTCTTGAAGGGGAATCCCACTATATTTTACTATACTGTACCATGTCAGCAGCAGAAATATAAGACTTTTATTTACTGTCCAAATGACCAGTGACCCTACACTCATCTCAGAGAATGAAAATAGTGTAAAATCTGGATAAAATCAGTTTTTCTTTGGCCTCACTGCACCCTCCATGTACCTCTGATACATTTTAAACCAAAGTTCATCTGAAAACAATTATGAAACAGTGTCTCTGTATATTGGGAAGAATGTCATGTCACAGCTTTCCATGATGTACGGTCCTGATATGTCCATGTTTCATGTTTGGCTCTGGCTCAAATAGATTTGTTGTTTTTCTGTGTGTAATTAGGTGAACACAGGATCTTCAGACTGGTGTAAAAATTAACATCAACCTTGTAGCTCTGACAGTTGGGTTCATTGGGAAGGAATGAAAAGTGATGACTTCACAGCCTGGAACGCTGGATTTCTCCACCTAGTCCAGTAGTTTGGTTGCTGTTGTGGTTGTATGTAAATGTTGGGTGTGTAAGTATTAATGAATCTGTCGTTGGCCTGTTTGCAGGATTTGTATTTGAAGAACAGTGTTTGATGGTATGTACAGCTCTCTGTACAAGTTTCAAGTTTATTTGTCATTTGCACATCATATCAGGACATAGATGCATTAAAAAGCTTGGGGTGAGGCTCAGATAATGACTCTACAGCAGGGCAGCATTATATATAGTAGTAAAAACAGTGCAAACAGACAATAAATAGACAATAATGAAATAAAATTAAGCTAGAATATATACATATAGTAATAACTTTTACCAAACATATACATAAGATATACAGGAGGACAGGATCTAAGAAGATATATCTATTTAAAGTGACTTTGTGAAATTGTCCATAGCAGCGACATCAGAATAAATCAAATAATTGTATGATATACATAGTACAGTTCTATATACTGAACTCTCCCTATTGTAGTAAGTAATAAACTACCTTTAACTTAGTTAAATTTTCATTGAGGTGAAATAACTTAAAATATTGAGGTCATGGAAAGAAAAAATGAAACTGTATTAGGCAACCAGAAGGTAAAACACTGATGGTTGCAGGTTTGGGGTCTCAGGAAAGCCCTCTTTTTTCATTTCAATGACTGTCTGTTATGTATGAATGATGGTTGTACGCGTGGTAGTGTAATATGAATGGAAGCACTCTGTGATCGTTATCCGGAGAAGACAAGGCCAGGTTTGTAGTTCATGACCGGTGGAAAAACTGGGTTTAATGCAGGCTTCCCTTATTTCCGATGTGGCACCAACTGGATGTAAGTGTGGTGCTAATGACGGTGGCTTCAAAGCAGGCTTTCTTAATGGACTGCACTTGTTTATGAAGCCACGTTCAGAGTTCAGAGGGAAGTAAGGGCCATTAGCAGGGAGGCTGGTGAGAGATGAGTGGAGGCTCTGCACATTCCTGAGAGCGACCCTGCTGGTCTGGTCATCAGCTGGGCTTACGGGATAGACCGCCTGTTACAGCATCACAAATTTTGGGGACGTTACGTAATCTGCTTTGCTCGTGCCTGTCAGATAGCGTTGTTTGTTCGATTAGGTTTCCTGTTTATGTCAATTTCGGTGGTGCGCGCCAAGAGGGTGACGGCTACTTTCTCCAAAAAACATCTCCCTTCATTTTAGCCTTCGTCTCTTTCCCTGCATTTACTTTTGAACCTGTTTTGTTTTGATTGGGTCATTATTCATAGGAGCGTCCACGACCCAAACTCCATACCTCACACTGCACAGGACAGAAAATTACAGTGTGGCCAAAAAAGTCTTCTGCTGAGAAAAAATGTTTCTCTGCAAATAAACACACGAAGATTCCAGTTTTCTCAAGATGTTTTCGGCCGCTGGAAACTGACCAAAAATAGAAGCGCCAGGACCAGTGATGATATTAATCTGAAGGCTTTGCGCTGCTCCAGCAATCAAGGAATGGAATCATGTAGTCAAGTGCAAACTGGCTCATAGAAATGGTTGTGCATCACCACGTAGACCACCTTACTGGTGTTCTGGTTCTACGAAGTGTGAACCGTATTGGTTTAGTTCTATATTTAGATTTTAGGACCCTTCGTGTTTGCACACAGAAGAAGTTGACACCTGCATTTGACCCATCTGTGCAGTGCAACACAAACACACACACTCTAGTGAACACACACATGGTGAGCACCTATATATAGCGCCCAGGGAGCAGTTGGGGATTATATGTGTCTTGCTTGAGTGCACCCCAGTCATGTCACTTCAACAAAGGTGTCAAAAGTATTAACATTCATTACTCAGGTAGAAGTATAGATACTAGGGTTTAAAAATACTTCTGTAGAAGTTCAAGTATCAACTCAAGCTTTTTACTCCAGTAAAAGTGTAAAAGTACTGCTTTCAAAACTACTTAAAGTATAAAAGTAAAAGTAATGTATAAATAAATAATTCTTCTAAAAGCCATAATGACTATAATATTATATTAAAATGTTAATGTTGATAAATTTGGGATGCGCTAGGCTTCCTGTTTCAGCTGCATATACGCCCATTAAACATGAATGTAGTTTAATACAATGTAAATATATTAAAGAAGCATATCTGTTACTACTGAACATTAACATGTGTTTCATGGAGCAGAAGATATGATGACTAGTTGTCTATAAGTATTGTAATGAAGTCAAACTTCAAAGACATGTTATCAATAATCTTTACTGGAATGTAAATTTACATGAATGAAAACAAGCTGAAATGAAACAGGAGTAACGAGACTATGTTTAAAATGTAAGGAGTAGAAAGTACAGATAATGGAGTGTAAATGTAAGGAGTAGAAAGTACTGATAATGGAGTGTAAATGTAAGGAGTAGAAAGTACAGATAATGGAGTGTAAATGTAAGGAGTAGAAAGTACTGATAATGGAGTGTAAATGTAAGGAGTAAAAGTACAGATAATGGAGTGTAAATGTAAGGAGTAGAAAGTACTGATAATGGAGTGTAAATGTAAGGAGTAGAAAGTACTGATAATGGAGTGTAAATGTAAGGAGTAGAAAGTACAGATAATGGAGTGTAAATGTATGGAGTAGAAAGTACTGATAATGGAGTGTAAATGTAAGGAGTAGAAAGTACAGATAATGGAGTGTAAATGTAAGGAGTAGAAAGTACTGATAATGGAGTGTAAATGTAAGGAGTAGAAAGTACTGATAATGGAGTGTAAATGTAAGGAGTAGAAAGTACTGATAATGGAGTGTAAATGTAAGGAGTAGAAAGTACAGATAATGGAGTGTAAATGTAAGGAGTAGAAAGTACTGATAATGGAGTGTAAATGTAAGGAGTAGAAAGTACAGATAATGGAGTGTAAATGTGAGGAGTAGAAAGTACTGATAATGGAGTGTAAATGTAAGGAGTAGAAAGTACAGATAATGGAGTGTAAATGTAAGGAGTAGAAAGTACAGATAATGGAGTGTAAATGTAAGGAGTAGAAAGTACTGATAATGGAGTGTAAATGTAAGGAGTAGAAAGTACTGATAATGGAGTGTAAATGTAAGGAGTAGAAAGTACAGATAATGGAGTGTAAATGTAAGGAGTAGAAAGTACTGATAATGGAGTGTAAATGTAAGGAGTAGAAAGTACAGATAATGGAGTGTAAATGTGAGGAGTAGAAAGTACTGATATTGGAGTGTAAATGTAAGGAGTAGAAAGTACTGATAATGGAGTGTAAATGTGAGGAGTAGAAAGTACAGATAATGGAGTGTAAATGTAAGGAGTAGAAAGTACTGACACCGTACTAACCACTACACCACCATACTGACCACTACACCACCATACTGACCACTACACCACCATACTAACCACTACACCACCATACTAACCACTACACCACCATACTGACCACTACACCACTGTACTAACCACTACACCACCATACTAACCACTACACCACCATACTAACCACTACACCACCATACTGACCACTACACCACCATACTAACCACTACACCACCATACTGACCACTACACCACTGTACTAACCACTACACCACCATACTGACCACTACACCACCATACTAACCACTACACCACCATACTGACCACTACACCACTGTACTAACCACTACACCACCATACTAACCACTACACCACCGCACTGACCACTACACCACCGTACTAACCACTACACCACCATACTAACCATTACACCACCGCACTGACCACTACACCACCATACTAACCACTACATCACCATACTAACCACTACACCACCGTACTAACCACTACACCACTGTACTAACCACTACACAACCATACTAACCACTACACCACCATACTAACCATTACACCACCGAACTAACCACTACACCGACGCACTGACCACTACACCACCATACTAACCACTACATCACCATACTAACCACTACACCACCGTACTAACCACTACACCACTGTACTAACCACTACACAACCATACTAACCACTACACCACCATACTAACCATTACACCACCGAACTAACCACTACACCGACGCACTGACCACTACACCACCATACTAACCACTACACCACCATACTGACCACTACACCACCATACTAACCACTACACCACTGTACTAACCACTACACCACCATACTAACCATTACACCACCGAACTAACCACTACACCGACGCACTGACCACTACACCACCTTACTAACCACTACACCACCATACTAACCACTACACCACCATACTAACCATTACACCACCGCACTGACCACTACACCACCGTACTAACCACTACACCACCGTACTAACCATTACACCACCGCACTGACCACTACACCACCATACTAACCATTACACCACTGTACTAACCACTACACCACCATACTAACTACTACACCACCATACTAACCATTACACCACCGTACTAACCACTACACCACCATACTAACCACTACACCACCATACTAACCACTACACAACCATACTAACCATTACACCACCGTACTAACCACTACACCACCATACTAACCACTACACCACCATACTAACCACTACACCACCATACTAACTACTACACCACCATACTAACCACTACACCACCATACTAACCACTACACCACCATACTAACCACTACACCACAGTACTAACCACTACACCACCGTACTAACCACTACACCACCGTACTAACCACTACATCACCGTACTAACCACTACACCACCATACTAACCACTACACCACCATACTGACCACTACACCACCGTACTAACCACTACACCACCGTACTAACCACTACACCACCATACTAACCACTACACCACCATACTAACCACTACACCACCGTACTAACCACTACACCACCATACTAACCACTACACCACCATACTAACCACTACACCACCTTACTAACCACTACACCACCATACTAACCACTACACCACCGTACTAACCACTACACCACCATGCTAACCACTACACCACCGTACTGACCCCTACACCACCGTACTGACCCCTACACCACAGTACTAACCACTACACCACCGTACTGACCACTACACCACCATACTAACCACTACACCAACATGCTGCCGGCCTACTGAAATATTAAAGTGTTCCTCTCTCAGTGGATGAGAGGAAGAGAGAGAGAGAAAAAGACTATCCATTTGATGTGGCAACAAAGATTTCAGCCTACTAGTAAAATGTTTTTATCTATTTTTAATAATAAATAGTCTTTTTCTGGGTTAATGTAACATATTTGAAAGCTGTTGGGCATGTAGACTATAGTTAGACCCGTATGTCTTAACAGTCTGGCTATCTCAACAGTCTGAGATAATTTAGGCTGGTATTTAAAATGGTTCATGTTTGAAGCTGATTATTGTTTTTGTGATGTCACAAAAACCAGCACCTTGGCATATATCTGCTTATAGATGGTTGAAGTCATGAATCATCCTGTAGTAGCAGAGCATGTGAGCCATGCACAGTGTTCTCTCTCACTCCGAAAGCACTCCAGTGTCACTCCACTCTGGCTACCCCTGAGAGCGGCAGTAACTCTACAGATCATAATAAAGTTCTGTGGAGTCAGTCTCATGACTCAGTCTGAATGATTTGTTTATCTAGCTTGTGATTGGTCCATCGCTTAGAGCCTAACCCTCTCAAAAAAGGTTGTAGCACAGAAGGTTTAACAAGTCTCGCGTTTAATATCATCCATAAATTATATAATAAATGAAGTAAAGTGAGGCAGCACGGTGGTGTAGTGTTCTATGTGGAGTTCCCCACTGTGCTTGAGTGGGTTTTCTCTGGGTTCTCCGGTTTCCTCCCACAGTCCAAACACATGCATGTTAGGATCCTCACTCTAAACTGCCCGTAGGTGTGAGTGTGTGTGTGAATGTGTGTTGGCCATGTGATGGACTGGGGACCTGTCCATGGTGTACCCCACCTTCGCCCGAAGACGTTATGTTATGCCCATATTTGGACGTCCAGGTCTAAGCTCGAAATCTCTGGGCAGGCGTGGCCTGAAGGATAGGGATCCAGTCTTGTGACCAGAAGGTCGCTGGTTCGATCCACAGGATCCCCCAGGCCACGACTGAGGTGCCCTTGAGCAAGGCACCTAACCCCCGACTGCTCCCCAGGGCACCGTGAATAGGGCTGCCCACCGCTCCGGGCACATGTGCTTACTGTCCCCTAGTGTGTGTGTTCACTAGTTGGTGTATATGTGGGTGTTTTACTGCACGGATACGAACACGTGGCTAATTCGAGTTCTGTTCTATTGTTTTGGATCTTCTGCGATATGTTCTTGCACTGAATCGTTGATCTCTCTATTTTCTTCATCCATGATAATATAACAGTACCTAATTAGCAATTTCTCCACATGAATCCTGACGCCTCAAACATTTAACCACGTTCCTGAGAACTCAGTAATACACGTGTTGTCATTGTCCAAAGAAAGCCAAGGGTTGTTCTGTGTGGAGTGTGCATGTTCTCCCCGTGCTTGGCTGGGTTTCCTCCGGGTACTCCAGATGAGGCTGGGATTGGCTCCAGCCCCCCAGTGACCCTGACTAGCCCCCAGCCGGCCATTCCACCTTCAGCTAGAACATGGCTTTACTCAAGAGAGCATCTTTAGTCTTATTTTTAGTCTGGAATCCAGTGCAACCATATTACACCCTCCCAATGCGGCAATTACAGCCGACTTGTAAAGGAATGTTGCCTATTTATCATGATTTTTATAATAAAACAAGACATTCTCATCTGCTTTGTATGTCATATTTCAATTTTTTGGGTGATTTTGAGTTTTCTGCATAATCTCTACTCTCTTCAAACTCTACAGTTGTTGTTTACATTATGTCAGAACTTCATGAGGATTGAACCAATAAAAATGCTCCATAACTGTTTTCAATAAAATAACTTTCCATAGACTTACATTGAAAGTTAAGTTGTAAGGTTGTTGTTTTGGGGGCCCTTGTTTTTCTTTGGGCAGTGTTGATATACATATTGTTTTTTTCCATACTGTGAACCTCTGCTTTCAATTTATTAAGACATTAACATCATACAGTGCCAAACCCTTTTTTTCTGATATACAACTGTTTCATTAACCATTCTGTGTTCTGATCAGTTTGACAGATGTAGAGCGAGGCATACAGGATGAAGTAATCACCTAACAGGAGAAACATCATCTCAACACCATTAACAAAAACACAATGGCTGGCAATCAGTCCACCGCCTTCTGCTTCTCAGTCCACAAGCCCCTCTTCAACTATTCCAGCAACAGGCCCATCGCCTCGGCCTACTTCTCCGCCGTGTTCAGCATACTGGGCCTCAGCTCCAACCTGTTTGCCTTTATAGTGCTGGTGAAGACCTTCCGGCGCACCAAGAGCCGCTCCCGGTCCTCGTTCCTCCTTTTCCTCTGCGGGCTGGTGGTGACTGATTTCATGGGCCTGCTGGTCACCGGCTCCATTGTGGTCTCCTTCCACATGACCCACTTCAACTGGATGTTACTGGACCCCAATTGCCACTTCTGCAACTTCATGGGCATGTCCATGGTCTTCTACGGCCTGTGCCCACTGCTTTTAGGGGCCTCCATGGCTGTGGAGCGCTTTGTGGGCATCAACCGGCCTTTCGCCCGCTCAGCAAACGCCCCCAAGAGCCGAGCCTGCTACGTGGTGGCCGGGGTGTGGGTGACGGCCGGACTGATCAGCCAGCTTCCTCTCCTGCACCTGGGTAGCTACCATCTCCAGCTGCCTGGCTCCTGGTGCTTCCCCAAAATCAGCAGCGAGCCTCTGGACATGGCCTTCTGCCTCATCTTCGCACTGGTGGGGCTGCTGTCGCTGTTTGTGTCCTTTGTCCTTAACACGATCAGCGTGGTCACCTTGCTGAGGGTCTGCTGTGGACAGGACTCTACTCAGCGGCGTAGGGACTACGAAGTGGAGATGATGGTGCAGCTCATCTTGATCATGGTTATTGCCTCCATCTGCTGGTGTCCACTGTTGGTAAGTGCATCAAATACCATTAGGCCAAACAATCAGTTCATATATATTCAATTATATTCAATATTCAATTCATATACTGATAAGTTAGAATAGGTTTTCTGCAGATTTCACAAATCTAGCCAAGCAGCCAAAACGAATTTGGTGTCTGAAATTTGCTTTTTGCGTTTTACACTCCTGATATGAGGCTAATGTAGCTAAACGGTTAGCACCATGCATTTACAGAATCTGACAGCCAGCAAAGCTGAGGCAGTGTTAGGAGTCCTGCCCCAGAACTCTTATTGCTACAGTGTAAGGTTATTGCCCAGGTGGGGAAATCGAACCCTAGTGTTGGGCAGCAGTGTAATGTACTACACAGTACCAACTGGCTTCCCTCAAACTGCACCCAGTTGTAAACTGGTCTCTAATTATGATGTATTGTTAGAGTTTCATGCAAAACTATGAGCAGCATTAGTCAAATTACATGTTTTGTTAATTGTTAAAAATGAACATCTACAGGGATCAATTAAATAATTTCCATAATTCACTATGTTTGTTTTTTTTGGTAAGGTCTCAAGTCTTATTCGAGTCAGTAGGCCTTTATCCAATTCAGGTGTAGTAGGTCTCTAGTGGTATGGATGTCTTACTACAGACCACAAATTCCATGAAATTTCCGTGCAATATTATGATGTATATTGAGTGATGACACAAAACACCTATACTTTCATAATATACTCATTGAGTCATTATTTACAGGATTTGTCATCATTTGCATGATGCTTTGCAACACAAACAATTATGGAAGATGTTGCATCCGATTTAGTTCCACTTCAAGTGCTCCAGTGCACACATTTACTTGTTTGGTATGGGGTATTGGGTCACACTACACTATTCCCTACCTGGGTAACCACCTCACACTACACCAAAAGGATAAGATAAGATTTCCAACACTACCTTCACCTACCTGTGTACACGTAAACTGTATAACACTACCTTCACCTACCTGTGTACAGGTAAACTGTAAGTCACTCTGGATAAGAGCATCTGCCAAATGCCATAAATGTAAATGAACAGGAATCAATGGCAGCAACACTGAAGTTCTAGTGTTACTTGCACTGATTTCTGTTCACTGAATCTTCACTGAATCACTTACAACACTAGTTCAAAATCAATTGCAATTGATTTTAATAGGCCTGCCTAGGGGTGTGCGATATATATATATATATATATATATATATATGGTCTACGATAATATCTTAATTGCTGTGTTAACAATGTGCGAGCTGACGTTATCAAGTACGCTACTGACTGAAAAAAACAACAATCAAAACTCTTCGCATTGAGAGTGCTCATACTGTGTGCTAGCATAGGCTAAAGCTAGCATAGCTGCCTAAACAACACACCTAAAGCTGAAAGTGAGTGAACACACTCCTAGACGAGGATCATCTGGATCCAGCTGGTCTGGATCTGAAAAGACTGACGTTGCTCAGGAGACGGCCGTTTACAGACTTTGTAAGAAAGCAGCCGTTAAAGATCTCTCCACAGCTAACCTGTTCATCATCTCCCAACAAACCATCACACAGAGTATGAGGAGTATGAACAGAGTATGAAGAGTATGTAGAGCTTTGGGAGCCCGCTGTCTAGAACTAAACCAGCTAAGGTGAAAATCACACACTCAGCTAACTTCAGCGGAGTCACTCACTAAAGAAGAGCCTTCGCCTGATGACGTTATTTTTTATTATCATTATCGACAAAATTCCAGAAAATATCGAGATAATATTTTTTGTCAATATCGCACAACCCTAGGCCTACCGAATATCTGAACATTCATCATGACACTAAACTAAAACAGAACTTTACTTAACTAAACTTTACTAAAACCAAAAACTGAACTAGAACTATCATCAGAAAATCAGAAACGTTAACTGAAGGTAAATAAAACCCAACTGAAATATATAAAAGTAGAATAATTCTGCCTGCTACTGTTATAGCTATGTAGTTTTTACACAGTAGATAACAGTATGTGACACCAACTTCAGACACTGAAGGCTGATTGACTATATTTGTGGTATGGAATGAAATTATCTTTTTCTTGTTACTAATAAACACAAAAGCTGCCCTGAAAATGTTGTTGTCCATTAGATACACTATTTACAGCAAGCATGTTCCTAATGTTGGTCTCTTTATGCTTATGATGTTGTAAATATGACTTAATATATCAGTCTTTTTCTCTGGAACATTAGAACTCAGGGTTCAGCGGTGTCACGATGGAGACGTAGCCGAGTGGTAATTGGCAGTGACTACATTGTGGGGAAAATTAAACACAAACAAATTAAAAGGCTTCACACTGCAGTGTGTGCTTTTAATCTTCTAATCCACAATGCAAGGACACTTCAGACAAACCAACAAAATGATGATGAATGACGTTTAAAACAAATGAACTTTAAGTGGATTTGGCTACTTCGCTTCTTCCCATGTGGTGCACTTGAGGGGCAGATCCGGCTCAGGAAATGCACTACGTACTGTAAGGCAAGCAGCATTACTGTGTTGGGTGCTGATAAGGCATATGTGGAAGAGCCATCTCCGGTGCAAGGCAACACAGGAAGTCCCTCCCTTCAACTCCACAGACGTATGGCTCATTCGCTGCCCAGTTCATACCTCGGCTAAAACTGCTAGTCTATGATACGATCGTGTAAACACGTCATGGTCCGATGAAGGCCTTAGTTTAGTGCAATTCCTTTTTCTAAAAATAAAGTCTTGGAAATAATCTAAATATTTATATGCTCAACATTTATAGAAGATTAGTTACATGTTACTGAAGAGCCGAATTTAGAAGGCTGACAGGCCTATATTAAAAATAAAGACTTTCAGTTGTATTGAAGTCTGCTTGTTGATGTAAAGTCATACGACAACTGACCCTTTGTGGAATAAGCCAGTATAGGGAAAGGCCAGTCATGGAAGGCTTATGTAGGTAATGTTTACTAAGTCTTATTATATTTTTATCCATTTTAGTCAAGACTGTATCTTAATCTAGTGAGATTTTAAAATACATGCCAATATTGGGCATGTAAGTACTCATTCCACTGTAAATACGTAATTCTGCTGACTCTCTCATAGTTTTTTAGGCATATCCTCTGATTTTTGACATAAGACAACAGCTTACTAACACAAAACCAAACATCCTAAGTCAGATAGCACTGGTGCGCATGTCACTGGGGCTATAAATGTACTAAAACTCAAACTAAGAGCTTAGTAAGGATATTGTGTGCATATAAACATAACTAAATAGTCAAATCACTATAAGGCTATTATCAATATTTAGTGATAATAAAAGTTTTTATATATAATTATTTAATAAATTATAGGTTCTGTAGCAGTTACTCTGTTACTCTGTAGCAGTAATGTCAGCCAATCAGCACTCAGTAGCAGTAATGAATGCTAATCAGTCAGCACTCAGAAGCAGTAATGAATGCTAACCGGTCAGCACTCAGTAGCAGTAATTAATGCTAACCAGTCAGCACTCAGTAGCAGTAATGCCAACCAATGGAACTGTGTAGCAATAATGCTAAGCAGTCAACTCTCCGTAGCAGTAATGCCAGCCAATCAGCACTCTGTAGCAGTAATGTCACCCATCAGCACCCAGTAGCAGTAATAAATGCTAATCAGTCAGCACTCAGTAGCAGTAATTAATGCTAACCAGTCAGCACTCAGTAGCAGTAATGGCAACCAATGGAACTGTGTAGCAATAATGCTAAGCAGTCAACTCTCCGTAGCAGTAATGCCAGCCAATCAGCACTCTGTAGCAGTAATGTCACCCATCAGCACCCAGTAGCAGAAATTAATGCTACTCAGTCAGCACTCAGTAGCAGTAATGAATGCTAATCAGTCAGCACTCAGAAGCAGTAATGATTGCTAACCAGTCAGCACTCAGTAGCAGTAATGAATGCTAATCAGTCAGCACTCAGAAGCAGTAATGAATGCTAACCAGTCAGCACTCAGTAGCAGTAATTAATGCTAATCAGTCAGCACTCAGTAGCAGTAATTAATGCTAATCAGTCAGCACTCAGTAGGAGTAATACCATAAAATCAGCACTCAGTGGCAGTAATGCCAGAAAATCAGCACTTAGTAGCTGCAATAAGTGCTAACCAGTCAACCAGTCAGCACTCAGTAGCTGTACTACAAACCAATCAGCACTCACAAGTCATAATGGTAGCATTCTACTTTCTAGCAATATGTGCACTCTCTCAGTCATGTGTTAGCTTTAGCATTTCTCTGTAATGTTTATGTTATAATTGGTTAACAGGCTCTGCTTTAGGAAATGTGGATCCAAGACTCAGAGAACTTGAGTTCGGGAGGTTTTCCTGGTGCTGACTAACCCTGTTTCTCCTGGACAGATATACATTCTGAGGACTGTTTTGTCTGCTGTGAAAGTAGACCCACATTTTGTTTTGATCTGCCTCCGAATGGCCACCTTAAATCAGATATGCGACCCATGGATTTACATCCTCTGTCAGGAGTCTAGACTGAGGCGAGTAGAATACTCAAGCCTAATCCAGATTAACAGCTACCAGCTCACCTAACAAGACTGCAACAACAACGCTACAAACTCATCTCCAACGCGTTACAGATCCACAATGGCTCCATGCTAGCTGCTAGCGCGTAGTGCAGGCCGTAGTGCGTAGTGCTTGAGCTTCCATGCCAAATGACATTGACCCATTCACTTTCTCAAACCCAGCGTCCATTAACCCAGAATGCATTTAGGACACTTAGGGATGCATTGATATGGGAATTGTGAACGTTTATAAAACAACTAGATCTGTCTGGACTAGCACTAGTATTGCTATCATATCATATATCATATAGTATTGCT
>CM038721.1:37967978-38012978 GCA_021613375.1 Megaleporinus macrocephalus | reverse complement strand
ATTACTGCATTAAATTAAAGCCCAGAGACCCCGGAAAACCACAGTAGGTCACATGTAGCTTAAGGTTTATACAAAGAAAGGCAGCCAGTCTTTTAGATAAACGTATACCACGAATGGTAATTAATGCTGAATGCTTTCGTTCATTCAGTTTATACGAGTACAGTGTAAGAATTCATTTAAACCAAGTAATTATCTCCACTCCCTGCCACACACCAGCACATCCAGTGGGCACAGTGTTGCCCACTTTTTCCAGAGGAAAGTAGATACAGCCTGCCAGTCACTAAATGTAATGTAATGTACTATGTAGCATACACTACTGTGCAAAAGTCTGAGGCACCTAAGCTCATTGTTTCAAACCTAGCTTATCAATAAGTGTATGTTCACCAGTAAGAACAGCAGATCTGATAAGAACAGATATAAATAATCATACATACAATACAAAGTAACATGAATATCTTATTGTGAGAGAAGTAGATCAGATCTTGAGCTCCAGTTTGAAGAACAAAGTTAGGTTCCAGATTTCTCCTGGACACCCCAGACATTGTATGAATGTATTCAGTTCCTTCAGCAGCAAATCTTGATTTATGTTAATGAAGTACTGAGCAGTCAAAGCAGGTATTAGATGATAACTGTAAATAATACTGGGTTGTTTCCACAAGGAGAAGCTTGGAAAGAGTTAAATAAACACACTGACCAATGTAAAAGCTCTACTTACTCTATTAATCCTGTTTAATATTTAATAATAAAGTATTTTGCTAATTAAATAAAAGCTTCATGTCGGGAAAAATAGCTTTTTAAATAGAATAATGTCCCCAAGTGCCTCAAACGTTTGCACAGTAATGTACCGTGTCAGATGGTATCAGTCCATAATGTCTTGTTGCTCCGCTCTTGCTCTCTATACAGGATAAAATAACAAACTATGTGCATATTTATGATCAGATTCCAAATCAGAAGTTCAGAAATGGGAATAAACTAAAGATGAAGGAGGAGCAAACAGCAGATTGGTGATCAGTCGGCACTCAGTCATGGCTGTTTGAGCTGCCATGTGGAATGAATGCCCTGCTCCGTCTCTCTGGGCCTGTCGCTCACGGGCACTTGTTGATGAGGTTTGTACAAAAAGTCACTAGATTTGTTGCTACTCGCCTTTTTTTTAAAAAAACTCGCTAGCGGGGGTCCGATAAGTCTATAAAACCTAGTGTCAGATTCGCTGGGTGAGCAGTGGCCCTTAGGGTTAGCTGCCAGTCCAACACACAAACTTCGAAGACTCAGCAGTTGACCCATCAACATATCATTCTAGTTGAAATGCTGGTGCATTTAGCAATAATTACTCTTACTCCTCACCTAGACTTATCATAATACATGAAAACTCATCACCTTCTGATACAGTATTTCATTTTTATGAGCCAATCAGATTGAAGATAATGTTTGAAAAGAGAACTACATTGTGGTCAATCTGGTTTGTTGTCATTGACAGTCAGCTTCTGTTTGGTTCTGGCCTAAAATATATGTTTGCTTTGTTCTTGTAAGTGCTATGAGAACTTTTCCACTGCCTACAGGTCATTGGGGTCCAAGCACTATGTGCCGTTATGGTGCCAGTAGAACACAAAAGATGGCCAGTTTTTTAAGAATGGCCTCAGGTTATAATATATGTGGGGTCTCAATAGAAAACATCTGCCAGATTTCATACACACTGACCTTGGCATGGTAAGCAGATGTTTAAATATTAGTCAAAGAGTTATTTGACCATGATTTGTATCTGCATAGAATAATATGAAGTCTGCCGGACCCCGCTACAGGGCACTGGTGTCTAAACCTGTCACCTTTTTGACTTCTTATAAATGTTCATGTTTGAACTGTTAAGCAGTCGTTTCCATTGTGTTTGTGTTATTGCTAGGAAGGAGAGGTGGATTGCGAAGTGAGCTCAAATAAACAAACATAACTCATTGCTGCCCACTAGTAGTGTTATTGTGCCTGCCAGTGTCCTTTCTGTTCATTATGTCAGCGGGAGCCTTGACCGTGAGAACCAGGTCCACAGTTCTGAAAGCCTCTAGTGGGATTTCTAATAGTACATTCTTTTAAAAGCTGAGCACCAGCTAATATGAAAATATCAAACACATAAATACATTATTGAAAGTTAGAAAACATTTATTTTTTTTACAAAGTCAAAATATTCGGCTTAAAAGACTGTTTAGCTCCGCCCACTGTTCGGAAACTGCCGTAGGTGTTATGTGCGTGACGTAGATGGTGGACAACAACGCTAGAAGATGCACTTACGGTAATGCAGAATCACAGAAAGGTTGTTTTTGGCTGCAGTAAGTGGATGTACAGTGGACCCCTGTGCACAAACAACCCAAAGACCCCCAAATATCCAGAAAGTGGACTAAACCTGTCAACTTCATACTTGCACACTGGAAATAGCGTCCACTCACTCAGTCATCTGTAGATCATTTCACGTCTGAAGATTATCACAGCTATGGGACGTAGGCTTACACGACGACTGGATCTTAAGTCTGGAGCTGTTCAACAATATGGGTATGTAGGAAACCAGCAAGAGGCGTTCAAGAGCCTCCGTGTATGTGGAGGTAAACCAGGTAAGCTCAGTTACTGACCCTGCTTTAGCTGATGTTAGCTAACGTTAGCTTCACTTGCTAAGATCGGTGGCTCAAGTTATGCTAAGCTAACGTAGCTGAATTATGAAGGTTTATAGAGTCGTATGAGAGCGAGTTCCACTTTAATCATATTTACTACAATAACTGTACCTCTATATCTGAGTTTAGCTGGTTGCTAGGCTGTTGTCATGAATACTGTTGGTTATTTATCTAGATACTGTTTACACTCAGGATGAGCTGCTGTTGTGGGTGTGGTTTGACTAAAAGTATTAGGACTAAATGATATGGTGGTCTATTTCTACATTACAGCTCTTACATTACAATTCAGAAATATCATCAGAACCTGAAGAAGCAGCTCTGGAACATTCTCAGTCCCAGTCAGTCATAGTGCTGTTGTACCACGGTGTTGTCCACTGCTGATGTCACATGGTTGTGTTCAGGAATTTCTGTAGCGAGCTCGGGTTTTTCTGTCCGTTTAATTAAAATCATACGTTTTAAAGCAAATTAAGCAGCGAATTTCATTTTAAGTCATGTTTATATATTTTTAGTATCTAAAACAAAGTGAAATCCCTAGGGGTGTCCATAAGTGGTGCTTAGCCTTTAAAAAGCTGGTTCTTCAGTGAAAACCGTGCTTCTATAAGAACCATAAGCTACTCTCATAGAATCATTTGCATGCCTTAGTGGTTCTCTGTGGATTGAAGAATAATGTGTTGTGTGTGGCACAAAAAAGGGTTCTGCTATTGTTACTACATCAATCGTTTGTGTGTGTCCATACGAAGCAATTTTCCAAATATGTTGTCCATCAAATAAATTCTCCATCAATCCAAAGAACACTTGCACAGCTTGCAAAGAATTATTTAGGCATGCAAATGGTTCTACACAGACTTGTATATATACCGATCAGCTATTATATTAAACCACCTTATTGTATCTACAGCAATTTAAAGTTGTACACTTACAGACTGTGGTCCATCTGTTTCTCTGTACACTTTGTTACCCTGTTCTTCAAAGGTTAGGACCGCCACAAAGCAGGTACTATTAGGGATGCGTATCATTCTCAGCACCACAGTGACTGAGAACAGTCCAACAGCCAGCAGCATCCATCCAACAGTGGACTAGAGAGTGACCAACACAACCTGTGCAGCAGCAGATGAGCTACTGTCTCTGACTACACTACCGCTCAAAAGTTTGGGATCACAGTGAAATGTTCTTGTTTTAATGGAGTATCTTCTTCCTTAACACAACAATGGACTGACGGGTCTCTAAAGAAAGTTGTTTCTTTCTGGGCATTTTGAGTCGGTCAGCAAGCCATCAACTGCTGATCTTCAGATACTAAACTAACCTAGAATGTTGTTCTCCCTTTTATACTCACTTATTAGTAGAATGTTTTTCAGCTGTGCATCAAAATTGAGCAAGAGTGTCCTAACAACCAATTAGCCCAATAACATCCTTAACTTGGATTGGTGGTCGTACCAGGAGATTTAGACAGAAGACTGAGAATTGCTGATAATAGGACTATATGTAAAATAAGCCTCTATACAAAAATAGACTTTAATA
The DNA here is from genome assembly GCA_021613375.1 of Megaleporinus macrocephalus. Classification (NCBI taxonomy): domain Eukaryota; kingdom Metazoa; phylum Chordata; class Actinopteri; order Characiformes; family Anostomidae; genus Megaleporinus; species Megaleporinus macrocephalus. The sequence continues at coordinate 38,008,812 of CM038721.1, read as the reverse complement.
CAAACATTTTTATTCTTTAAAAATCATCTGATACACTTACATTAATTGTGAAATGAAGAATATTGTTTGTGAATTGCATTAAAATTGCATAAAATGAAACTCTAAAGTGATCCTGAACTTTTGAGCAGTAGTGTACATCTACACAGTGGACCAGCGAGGTAGGAGTGTCTGATAGAAAGCCAACACAACATGCTTTTTGAGTTGTTGAAACTTTTACATACGACCTTGTAAAGTTTTACAGTCCCAGCACTGAGCTGCTGCCACTGTTATGCATTCCTAAGAGCTCTCTGAGACCTGCTTAGACTTAGGCTGATGTTCAGTGAGTGCTGTATCTCAGAGTTCCAGAAGGTGTAGAGTAACCTGCTTTCCATAAAATTGATCCCAAGCCATTTGGATTTTAAATCCAACTGTGATTGGTTGATTCTTTTGTCACTTCGCTACAGCATTGGCCAATGGCAGAGCTTGTTTGGAATTATGTAACTTAACACCAAATTTTCCTCACTGAATAATTTCCATTGGGTGTTTTAACAACTTCTTCATAGATTTCATTAAACCATATTCTGTTAACGTCCCCACTGCATTATATCTCTCCACCATGGCGTTCCCCCATGTCCCTCTAAGGTGTGTATGTGTGTGTGTGTGTGTGTGTGTGTGTGTGTATGTGTGTGTGTGAGGTGGTACTCATCATGATAAACAGTTACAAGCAGGTGAGAAGGTCTCTGGCTTCTCAGCTGTCACCCACTGTCACCCACTCATAGCGACGTGTTGAGGAATAAACACTCCCCACATGCCCACTGGAACACCAGCGAAGGACCACATACTAAGTTTAATAAACTTTTACCCGAACCTCTCACCATGGATTTGACTGCGCGAAGTCCAGTACATGATTTTAAGCTGTTTAGTGTTTCTGATAAACACAGTCGGTATAAATGATCTTTCACTGTCACATATTTATTCTCAGTATAAATACATACACAGATCAGCTGGTCTGTTTAGTCACACAGCGTAAAACTATTGTATCGGCCCTTTCGTTTGTTTGGATGGAAACATTTAAACAAATTTAGCAATGTTCTACACGCCTTTGACTAAGCGATCAGCAAAACCACGCATATGGAACAAATGTTCTGATTCCTGTCAATACCCACATGTGGAGCTTGTCATTTGTAACGGATCAAGAGCTCCTGGTTCAGTGTTCTCCTGCTGGTTGTCGTGCACTCAACATTTTTTCCATTGGCCCAATGAAGCCCTCAGGAACAACCTTCCCGCTCATTGACCCTAAATAGGGATCTCCACTAATCTTTCCAAATATCTGATGATTAAGTTATTGGGATGTGAACAAATACATTCAGAGCAGTTTGGTTCTGGTCCTGAAATCTGATTGGCTGACCACCTCACAACGACTGAGCTCTGCATCACTGTGCCACACCCTCAAAATAGTTAGTGCCGTTAGTGGAATCATTTTTGACTCTAATGCTGCTCACATGGACCACATGAAGTAAGAACCCGGTTCTATTTAAACCGGCTGATTAACTTATTTTCTTATCTAGAACTCAGCTGGTCAGTTAGCTAACAGCACATAGCATAGCTGAAAATAGACATTTGGGATTCAGACACATCTGTACTCCATTAATAGAGCACTGTTTGTTTGTAGAAGCTAGAATTCCAATAGTGCACTATGTAGGGATATGGAGGCCTTTGAGACTCAGCCTGGGTTTAATACTACTCCTGACTGAAACACTGGAGCTCAAGATCTGATCTACTTCTCTCACAATAAGATATTCATGTTACTTTGTATTGTATGTATGATTATTTACATCTGTTCTAATGATACCAGGTGTACACTTATTGATAAGATAGAGGCTTTTATACAAACAGCTTGTAGTGTGAGTAGTGTGTAGGGATACAGTAGTGTAGATGCATTAGTGGTTTTGATAGTGAATACAATGGCTATATTTGTGTTGAGTCTCTACAATAAACCACCAACCATCAAAAGATGTTTGTTTACATCTTAACCACTGAATTATACAGAACTTCTGAATATTTCAAAGCTTGCTGATAGCAGTTTAACAGCTTCCTCTGGGAACCAAAACATTTTATTGATTGATAAATTATACAGGCTATATATATATATATATATATATATATATATATATATATATATATATATATATATATATATATACTGTATATATATATATATATATATATATATATATATATATATATATATATATATATATATATATATATATATATATATATATATATGAGAAGAAGGATTATCCATCCTTCTGAAAATGTGTATCTTATGTATTTTATGTTGTTAATAAAGGCAATAAGCCATTTGTGGCTGTACGTTAAGGGGGTGGTACTTTGCTTTTCCTAAGCAAATTCTTCCTTGTGATGAAATCCCAGTAACACAGTCATGCACTGCTCTGAAGAAAATAAAGGAACCGGACGTCCAAACTGTCTAACGTCTATAAGTCCCTCATAGAATGTAATTATGTGAAATTATTGTACATTTCTGAATTTTGAGGCTTTTTCCAAAGCAGTTTAGGAGCCTGAGAGGTGCATGCCGGGCATTGTAAGCCAAAGAAACCCAAAGGAAACATCATATAGAGTACTGTGCATAAGTTGTTGTCACTTGGGGGCATTATTACATTTAAAAGACTATTTTTTTCCAGACAGGAAGCTTTTATTTACTCTGCAAAGCACTTTCTTTATAAAACATAGAAACAGTATTAATAGAGTAAGTAGTGCTTTTACATATGTCAATGTGTTTATTTAACACTTTACAAGCTTCTCCTTGTGGAAGCAACCCAGTATTATTATCAGTTCTCATCTAATACCTGCTTTGACTGCTCAGTACTTCATTAAGCTAAATCAAGATGAAGGACTGAGTACATTCATACAAGGTCTGGGGCGTCCAGGAGAAATCTGGAACTACACTTTGTTCTTCACACTGGAGCTCAAGAGCTCTACTACTCTCACAATAACATATTCATGTTACTTTGTATTGTATGTCTGATTATTTACATCTGTTCTAATCAGATCTGCTGTTCTTACTGGTGAACATACATTTATTGACCAGATAGAGGCTTTTAAACTATCAGCTTGTAGTGTGAATAAAATGGCTCTATTTGTGACCATTAAAAAAAGATGTTTGTTTACATCTTAACCACTGAATTATACAGAACTTCTGAATATTTCAAAGCTTGGTGATAGCAGTTTAACAGCTTCCTCTGGGAACCAGATAAACATTTTATTGATTGAAAAACATTCCAAGATGCTGTACATTGTCAGGTCTTCACTTAAGGATAGCAAAGCAGATACATACAGAATATAAATGGAATACATAGTGAAAAACCACACAAACACCATTGCTGCATTATATTATGTGTATAGATGTGTCTATCATGAACTGCAAAACACTGATTCTCCACTGAAACCTCATGGACCCACGACTGCGGTTATAATATATACACAAAACAAAAACAAAACATTATAACTGAACATCACTTTCACTTTTGAACACATAAACTATCTACATATGAAGTGAAGACCTTCATTTGTGAGCAAGTACTACAACTTAGTGAGAACAGACAAACAGTGAGGCCAAGCACTTGTTTAGGAATGTTCAGCCATGAGTAATGGGAATTTCTCTCCTCTCCTAAAAGCAAAAGGGTTCTCTGGAGCACTGCCAAGTAGGACACATTGGTTTTTATGATCCTTTAACCATTTTGGTAAGAGAGGAAGACCCTTTAGTGAAGCATGCAAAAAGAAAACAAATTCCTAAAAACCACCTGGGAGACTGTCCTAATCAGATTAACAGCATGCAATGCTTTCATCTTTGAGAAAAAGAAGAGAAAATCAAGTTCTCAGGACCCTGGGCTGACCACCCAGAGCCCAGACCTCAACACCACTGAATGCGTTTGGGAATATTTGGATGTTGAGAAGCATAAAACCCCAAACCCACTTCTAAAACTGGAATTTGGAGGTGTGGAAATCTCTCCCACACACTGGGATGACCAGTATTATGGCTCGCCTGTGGTTCTTTCCCTTCACTGGCTGCTGTTCAACATTCTCCTGAGAAGAATGTGACCAAAAATAGCTGGATTTTGTGGAGGATGTTTGGAAAAGCCATTATATTCTATGTAATGTTTTGCCTCAATGTCAGATGGGCCCTTCAACATGAGCGCTCAGAGTTTCAAACACATGGTGCGCGTTCTTTATTGAAGATAAAATCTGTCTCGGGGGCTTACTAGAAAGGTCTTACCTGATTACTTGATGTTCTGCCTTCCTTGTAAAAGCCCTTCGGCCCATTTCTGGCCAGAACAGTGTCCTAACAACCACTGCAGTGTTGTGATATATATACACTACCGCTCAAAAGTTTGGGATCACAGTGAAATGTTCTTGTTTTAATGGAGTATCTTCTTCCTTAACACAACAATGGACTGACGGGTCTCTAAAGAAAGTAGTTTCTTTCTGGTCATTGTGAGTCGGTCAGCAAGCCATCAACTGCTGATCTTCAGATACTAAACTAACCTAGAATGTTGTTCTCCCTTTTATACTCACTTATTAGTAGAATGTTTTTCAGCTGTGCATCACAATTGAGGACTGAGAATTGCTGATAATAGGACTATATTTAAAATAAGCCTCTATATAAAAATAGGCTTTAATACAAACATTTTTATTCTTTAAAAATCATCTGATACACTTACATTAATTGTGAAATGGACAATATTGTTTGTGAATTGCATGAAAATTGCATGAAATAAAATTCTAAAGTGATCCTAAACTTTTAGAATTATATATATATATATATATATATATATATATATATATATATATATATATATATATATATATATAAATATATATATATATATATATATATATATATATATATATATATATATATATATATATATAATCTGTGATGATAATTTAGTCTAAATTATCTTAAACTGAACTTTTGCACACCGCTGAACTTCAAATTTAATTGTGAATGTTTGAAGGTGCTGACCAATCAGAATAGCTGCTAAAAGTTCTAATTATGAAAAAGTTGAATTAAAAATAAACAGCAGTGTTGCATAACATGTTCCTCCTTCAAGTGATTAGAATATCTGTTGTACATGTTGAGCATGATAATTGCATGAATTGCATGAAAATTGCATAAAATTAAATTCTAAAGTGATCCTAAACCTTTGAGCAATAGTATATATATATATATGACTCGTATATATTATTATATATATATATATATAATGACAGTCACCAAACTATTCTATAATAAAAAATACTGTATATGAAATCACAGTGTCTTCTATAAATGCCCTCTGTCACAGGCAAGGTGCATTTAAACAAGGTTTAAAACAATGTTTGGGAAGAGCAGCTGACAGATCTAAAGGTACGGAGAGATGGAGTTAAAAAAGGTAACCAAGGTTGAAAAATAAACCACGCCTTCTAAACTCTTCCATTTTTCACGTCCCCCAGAGCCCCCCACACATCGAACAGAAAGACGTCAGGGAAGGCGAAATCCCCCAGCACGGAGTCGAGAGCCTCCGCGAAATCGTCAGGGTTCTTCTTGTCTTTGCCGGCTTCCACGATGGTGGTTGCTGCAGACAACACAGAGCAGAGTTTCAGAGTGAAGAACTCAGATTACTGGCAGATTACTCACAGATTACTGAGTTCTGAATCTAAACGCATGTTTAAATGAGGGCAGACTGTCACTGAGCTGAGCTGAAGGAATCAGGAACAGTTGCAGGTGTTATTACTAAATTATTCTGTATCCAGTATGATATTTTGAAATGATGCTAAACCTACACATCTAGTAAGGCTGGAATGAAAAATATAAGAAATAAATATGATTTATAAAAACGTATATATCCAAAAACTGTGTGGGCGTGACTAACTAGCAGATTGATTGACAGCTCTGTGTTCTATACCCCCTCCAGTTCTGATCTGCCCTTAAACAGAGCTAACATCACTATCCAGCTTTTATGGGATGATAACTGGTGGGAAAAGTCACAGGCGAGCAGACGATGTACGGACGACTCAATGAGTGAATAAATGAACAAACCATGTGAAGTGAACATTGTTGGAGATCAGGCCCAGTTCTGGACTGCTTTGCTTGGGTGGGGGGAGGTAAAACATATTGTGTGGGCATGTTGAGAGTCATATTTTTAAAGCCAGTAATATATTCAGGGCTTGATTTGTGCATGAATGATGATAGCAGATCTAATGATACTGGCGTGAATTAATATATGAGGTAAAGAACACTTTTCTTATGTAAATTTAAAAAAAAAGCTGATCTAATTATGATTAATTTCAATTACTCTCTTAATGAATTTAGCATTACACTAATAGAACACCTCTGTTTCGTGAAAAGCTTTAGTACAACTTTAAATCAAAGCTGATAAGAGTAAACAGACACAGGCTGAGACTGTAATACTCAGAAGTGGAAACAGGAATAAGTGAGAATCCTAATATGAACAGGAAATTACAATATAAGCCAATCAGAAACAAGCAAGGACATATCTTCACACTGCATTGCATTGTGATTGGCGGAGCAAAGACAAAATTCTGGGGAGGGACAATGCCACCGTCAGACCCCCCCTAGCACCGACCCTGTTGGTGATGGATAAATATATGAAAGAATGAAGACACAGTGTTGGTGGCAAGATACGTCAGCCTTGTGATTGGTCAGGGGATCACTTACAGAAGCATTACTCAAGATTAGCACCACCCAGTTTACATGGAGAGGAGAGAAATATGCTGAAATACAGAGATCAGCCATAACATTAAAACCACCTCCTTCTATCTACACACACTATATCAGCTCCACTGACCATACAGGAGCTCCACTTACAGACTGTAGTTCATCTGATTCTCTGTATACTTCATTACTCTGTTCTTTAATGATCAGGACCCCCACAGGACCACCACATAGCAGCTACTATTTGGGTGGTGGATCATTCTCAGCACTGCAGTGACACTGACAGGGTGGTGGTGTGTTAGTGTGTGTTGTGCTGGTGTGAGTGGATCAGACACAGCAGTGCTGCTGGAGTGTGTAAACACTGTGTCCACTCACTGTCCACTCTATTAGACACTCCTACTACTTGCTGGTTAACTGTGTAGATGTCAAGTGAACTATTTTAAACACACCACCACATCAGTGTCACTGCAGTGCTGATCCACCAGCTAAATAATACCTGCTCTGTGGTGGTCCTGTGGGGGTCCTGATCATTAAAGAACAGAGTAATAAAGTATACAGAGAATCAGATGAACTACAGTCTGTAAGTGTAGAACTACAAAGTGTTCCTATATGATCAGTGGAGCAGATCCTTCATATTTCGTCACTATTACTAATTTATTCTGTGTAGCTCTGTACTGCTTTGTGATTGGTCACAATTCTGACTTTGGAGCTTCAACATTTATATTTTAGACCAAAATAATAAGAAAATCGAAAAACAAGCCCTACACTCTTCAGTTTCTGTGCTAAGAGATGCTGGATTTACTAAGAAGCTCCACTACAGTTCTATGGTGGATTGCAGTATCAATACATTTACTTAAGTATTGATTTGGGCTACTCTACCCACCTCGGTTCTTAACCTGCCACAGTAAATATACTGGCCACTGGCCTCAAGATGGCTGTTGATCTGCCGGACTGAACCCAATACAGCATCTTTGTATCTATATCTATAAAGTCCAACCTATATATCAGTCAGGTCTTAAGGTGAGTTACCATCAAAGGTCTAGTCGGTTTTATGTGTTTGACCCATTTTTTGGCAAGTATCTCTTTTTTTAACTAATGTTCTTACTGTGCGAAGACAGTTTTCCATATTAGGCCTAGATTCTCCAAATTTAGTGGCCCAAGCTAATGTTAATACTTTCCCAGGTCTGCCTGAAAATCTTCTCAAACCCCTAATACACTGGTTTTACTCCATTAGCCTTCAGCCAAGTATTATTGGAAGTTAATAGACGACATATTCAGAAACATTCACTGGTATGTACTGTTTATTTCTCATTCAGTGTGAACGCCAGGGAACTGTGGGAATGCCAGGCTTCACTGATTCAGTGTGAGAGGCCTTTTCATCAAGAGAATGTGCCAAAGTCAAGTCAAATCATAGCTCACCAAGTTCTGGATCCCGTATACCCATGTAGCTCTCTAGAAGATCATCAACCTTCTTAATGGCCTTCTCCTCAAACTCGCTGGGCTGATGGGAGGATGAGATGAGAGAAAGTATAAGTAAATTAAGCTGAAGTGTACGAAGTCAGGTTAGCAAGGTTTTAGACTATCATGAATAAATAAGACTTGGTTCCAGATAGCAGGAGGGCCACTGTTGGTGCACTGTTGGCAAAGCTGGAAGCCCACTGGCTTTTGGTGCTTTCTAGATGGCTAATATTACACAAAATGCAACTTTCCAGCACTAATATTTCACTTACAGTCCAGTTTACTTATTTGTCCTTCATTTCTTGCCTTTAGCCATCCTTATTATGGCAAATCATTTTAACAGTAATATAATAAATAATCTAGAACCAATCTAGAACCGTGTCAGGAACATATATAATTTATATTAATTAATTTTTTTTGTAAAATGATTGATTAAAGATTAAAAATTAGTTAGACTTTGTATATGGTACGGTAATTTGGGTGGTCTGAGGCTAGACCCTAGCAGAGTGCCAGACTTATCAAGCCAATGGGCCAATATATTTTCACTGTCCAATGAAAAATGAGTATCTCCAAAATGTCAAGCCTATAGAAGAAGACAAGAACCTACTGAACTTTCAATGTAAGTCAATGGAATCAGTGATTGGTCAAGTGATTTTGGGACAATTTTCATCATGAGATTGATTAAATGGTGTAGAATGATGTTGACAAAATCTGTAAATACAGGTAAATACATGTTTTTATTCGTAGAGGGACGGATGCTAGCATAGTTGGTTTGATACTGTTAATCAATAGTTAAAGAGTTTAACAATTCTGGTCTTAAAATCTGAAAGACAAATTTGATTTATAAAATAATTCATATACACACGCATGTATATACACAGTTGAGTCACATTATTATGACCAGATCACGTACACCATACATGCTGATTGTCTTCTCTGGGGCGGATGGGAACTCCCACATTGGTTGGAAGAGCCAGACTTCTATATACTGCCCTGGACTCCTAATTCCCCTGACTTAAGCCAAATTGAGCATCTGTGGGACCACCTGGATGGTGGTGTTGGCTCTATGGATTCTCCTCACACTGCACCACCTTACCAGGACCTTATTGAGTCTCCCAGTGACACGGTGGTCACTCTGGATATCAGCTGGTGGTCTTAATAATGTGACTTGACTGTGTATCACAAGAACTGAATGCTATATCACTATGGTCACAAGAAATACTTGTAACTAGAACCAAGTTACAAGGTTGCAGTGGAGTCAGACCTACAGAAAATCAAGAGCTCTTCTCTTGAGTAAAGTGGCTCTAGTCCAAGCTGGAAAGGCTGAAGGAGATATTAGAGTCAACTGGGATATTTAGCTCACTGTTCCTCTCTCAGTGGACGAGAGACACAGAGCAGATATTTAACCATGTAAGGAACAAGTTATACATTCAAATGGGTCTAAATATAACAGCAGCCTTTAAGGGTGCAACAAAATATTCGTTCAAGTGGACTAAAGCGATGTCCTTCACTCCAAATCTCACTAACACTTCACAGCAACCTTGGCCCTGTCCCATATCTTACAGTGTGGACCACCATGACGGCCAGGCCTTGAACTCACCACTTCCTGAACGGTCGCTGTCCCTTTCGAGCGCAGACGCAGTGTCTCCTTCCCGCTGACCATTTTGCCCTCGCTGGACTTGGGCGCCCTCGTCCTTTGGCCAATCATGTCTTACCAGATAAGCACAAACAGAGATCAGGGATTAAAGATCAAAGGTCTCTTTGCTGTGAGTGAGACCACTCTGCAAATCCTCTGATTATTTACGCTCTGTAAACCAAAAAATGCAGATAAAAACCATATGACCGTCAGATCCGATCGTCAACGCCCGTTCCGTGACCTTTCCCGCATGTCTGTGTGATTATTCCAGTCCTGTGCAAACTATGTTCTCTCGGATGAAAAGTTCTTAAAGATCTGAACTGTGTAGTACTGGATTGTGGAGATTGTTCTTCATCATTTTTGTGTTTTCATCCTTATAAAAACTAGACCACATCAGCATCAGTGGTCCTCCTGTTTGATCTTGAGTTATTAAACCTCTCTTTCTCTCTGTATATGCTCTGCAGCCTCTTGGAAACATATGCTGACACATGCTCTACACATCTGCTAAACCAAATGAAGATTAAACATACATATAGTTGAAGAATGTGTTAAAAATATCAAAACCTGGATGACTAATAATTTCCTCCTTCTAAACCCAAAGAAAACTGAGGTCCTACTAATTGGACCCAAAGCAGAGAGCTCCCAACTCCACAAATGTGGAGACAGCTACACGGTTAGTCCAAGCAATACTGTAAACAATCATGGCGTCGTCTTTGATTCCAGTCTCTCTTTTGATACACTCGTCTGCAGCACGGTTAGAACATTGCCAAGGTACGTAGCATACTATTCCTAAAAGCTGCTGCATGCCTTTGTAACCTCCAGGCTGGATTTCTTAATAATGCTCTAATAAGTCTCTAAATAAGCTCCAGCTGGTCCAGAATGCAGCCCCTAGAGTCCTGATGAAAACCAAAAGGTTTGACTGTATATGCCCAATTCTGTGGTCACTCCCTTGGCTACCTGTTAAGCTTCATGTTGAATATAAAATTTCTTTTCTTGGTAGCCATATCAGTGCAAGGCCTGGCTCTTCAGTATCTTAGCAGACATGGGACCAACTCACTAAGTTGCAAGTAACAAATAAGTCTCAAGTCTTGACAATCAAGTCCCGAGTCAATACAAGCGAGTCTCAAGTCAAGTCCCAAGTAATTACAAGCGAGTCTCAAGTCCCAAGTAATTACAAGCGAGTCTCAAGTCAAGTCCCAATCAATACAAGTGAGTCTCAAGTCAAGTCCCAAGTTAATACAAGCGAGTCTCGAGTCAAGTCCCAAGTCAATACAAGCGAGTCTCGAGTCAAGTCCCAAGTTAATACAAGCGAGTCTCGAGTCAAGTCCCAAGTCAATACAAGCGAGTCTCGAGTCAAGTCCCAAGTAATTACAAGCGAGTCTCAAGTCAAGTCCCAAGTCAATACAAGCGAGTCTCGAGTCAAGTCCCAAGTAATTACAAGCGAGTCTCAAGTCAAGTCCCAAGTTAATACAAGCGAGTCTCGAGTCAAGTCCCAAGTCAATACAAGCGAGTCTCAAGTCAAGTCCCAAGTTAATACAAGCGAGTCTCGAGTCAAGTCCCAAGTTAATACAAACGAGTCTCAAGTCAAGTCCCAAGTCAATACAAGTGAGTCTCAAGTCAAGTCCCAAGTCAATACAAGCGAGTCTCAAGTCCTAAGTCAATACAAGCGAGTCCCGAGTCAAGTCCCAAGTTAATACAAGTGAGTCTCGAGTCAAGTCCCAAGTCAATACAAGCGAGTCTCAAGTCAAGTCCCAAGTCAATACAAACGAGTCTCGAGTCAAGTCCTAAGTCAATACAAGCGAGTCTCGAGTCAAGTCCCAAGTCAATACAAGCGAGTCTCGAGTCAAGTCCCAAGTCAATACAGAGAAGTCTCGAGTCAAGTCCCAAGTCAATACAAGCGAGTCTCGAGTCAAGTCCCAAGTCAATACAGAGAAGTCTCGAGTCAAGTCCCAAGTCAATACAGAGAAGTCTCGAGTCAAGTCCCAAGTCAATACAAGCGAGTCTCGAGTCAAGTCCCAAGTCAATACAGAGAAGTCTCGAGTCAAGTCCCAGTTCTTAAACTTCGAGTCCTAGTCAAGTCACCAGATGCAGAAAAACTACTAAACTGTGAGGCAGTGGGCCTCAAAGTGGCCCTGTCTGTTGAACGCTGTTGAAGGACTGATCATCAGGGCCTCCACCCACCCATCACCAGCCAGCTCTCCTGTCCATTTACTACTACACCCTTAGTTACATCACTGTATCATCCAGAAGTAGCAGCATTGAGATAGGATGGGACCGTTTCAGCTCACGCTCACTTTACATAAAGACCCAGTCATAGACTGCCTCAGCCAGAGACTGCCTCAGTCATACACTGCCTCAGTCATAGACTGCCTCTATCTGTGCAGCTTCTAAAGCTTTGCTATCCAGATTTCAAACAGAGGCTCCTTTCTCTGGTATTTAGTTTAAACTGTAAATACTGTTTGATCAGAGGAGGATGGGTCTCCCCTTGTGAGTCTGGTTCCTCACAGGGTTCTTCCTCCAGTCTGAGGGAGGTGTTCTCGCCACTGTTGCCTCTGGCTTGCTCACTGGAGGGTATATGTTATAACTGTCTGTTTTCAAAACTCTGTAAAGCTGCTTTGAGACAACATCGTTGTAAAAAGCGCTATACAAATAAACTTGACTTGACTTGAAAGGCAGAGGCTGAGAAACACTGCACGGTATGAAAGTATTAGTACACATTACACCTACAGGAATTTTAATAATCACATTCTAAACACATAAGCATTAATATCTGGACGGGTCTTTCAGTTCTAACAGCATGTGTGACTCTGCAGTTGCTCTGCATGGACTGATCAGTGTTTGTACTGTTCTGCACTACTTGAACACTTCCTGTCTGAGACGCTGAGCTTCCTAAACTCTTTAATGTTTCAGTAAAGTTCTCAGTGGACGATGGAAGATCTAGGAGGGAGGAACAGAGGGAGAGAGCTTCCTTCACATTAGCTAGCTAACTGCTATATGTGAAATATACAGAGCAGAGACTTCCTGATAAGTTTGAAGTGGTTGCAGCTCCATCTGTGACCTTGACTCCGCATGTCCTGCATGTCGCAGTTCTTTTTTAGTTACTGCAGCAGAATCTTTGTAGGTGAATGGAATTTTTTTTGGGAGCATGTTGCTCCTCGTCTCTGCACAAATTTAACACTGGCGCCCCCTAAAGCTTCCCGTGATTGGCTGCAGAACTTCACTTGTTGCTAAGGTACGGATAAACTGAGTGTTACAGCACCATTTAATAGAAAGTGATCAGTTATTTAATACAGTTTTTCTTATTTATTATGTTAAAATAGGGTGGCGAGTCTTTTCAAGCCTTAAAGCTCAAGTCCAATTCCAAGTCCAAGTCTAAGTCAAGTTGCAAGTCTTTAGTGATGTTGTCAACTCAAGTTACAAGTCATCAGTTTAGTGACTCGAGTTGGACTCGAGACCACACGTCTGTATCTTAGTGAACTACTTTAGCCCTACAAACCCACATGTACCCTCCCCTCACAGAACAGCGGCCTGTTGACAGTTCCTCCAATCAGAAACACCACAGCAGGTGGTCAAGCATATTGTGGAACCACCTCCCGTCCTGAGTTCGGGACTCAGACAAACTCTCTACATTTAAAACTAGACTCAACACTCACCTGTTCAACATTCTGCTAACATCAGCTGCACTATTACTCTCTACCATCTCTCCATAAATGGACTAATCTACAATTGCTTGCCCCCTCTTCCCCCCATCCTCTCTCTCTCTCTCTCTCTCTTTCTCTCCACATTTGCTTAAGTTATCACTCTGAAGTCACCAGAGCTCCATCCCCACTAACCCATCTGTCCCTCCTGTCTGACCTGAGAATGCTCTCCTGTTCGTCAGCCTGACTAACCAGAACCTGTAGAGTCACCACATCACCACCTCCTGAACTAGAGTATTTATGAAACATGTTTAAGCCAAGCTTCTTATTGTGTTCTGTCTTATAATCTCATTAGATTTGTTGTTCTCTCTCCATCCGGGGTCAACCAGAGGAGGATGGGATCCTCCCTAAAGCCTGGGTTCCTCTCAAGGTTTCTTTCCTGTCACTGTCGTCTCCGGCTTGGACCTCGATACCCTTTCTCATGTTTTGCTATGCATGGAATCTTTTTTTACTGGTTGTAAAAAGCGTTATATAAATAAGTGTTGATTAAAGGATAGATTGACCTATTACAGCCAACTGTTTGCTAGCTAGCTTATGCCTTCCCACAAATGCATCTTCTTTGGAAGCCAGAATTTGTAATACAGCTCACTGGTCTTCTGCTACAGCACTAACTTCAGATATGCTATGAAGCCATGGGCTACAACCTGCCAGCCTGAGCTTGTGGGACCTGAGCTGACCCATTAACTACCTGAAGAACGACCCTTATAAGTCACAGTTGTAATGCATGTGGACCAAGAGGGCAAAAGTGCAAGAACTGAAGCCCATCTGTTTGATTAATCTGGTATTTAGTCCAGTGGTTTAATAGTAGGACTGCTTTCAAGCAATACATTTCAAAGCACATGGTAGTATGGATGTAGTAATATGTACATTTGGGCATCTTAAAGGGGAATTCCACCAACATTTCCAGAGTTCTGTAAATTTAGACATAACCAAAGTCACTCAGAGTAGTTTGAAATGATTCAGAAACTTGGCTGTTTGAATCTCCTTAAAGTGGAGCTGATGGGAACCAGGGGTCACCAAGTCTACAATAGAAATATATACATTTTCTTATGAGTTTCTATATGTGATGTAAATGATGGTAACATAACGAGAAATCTGGACTTATACACTTTTTCTCTGGAGGCCTCATAAAGCTCTACAGGTATCCCTCCAGTATGAATGGCTTTTAAAAATACACAGTCATGTCACGTTATTAAGACCACCAGCTGATATCCAAAGTGACCACCGTGTGCAGTACGGACAGCAGCTAGACGGACTGGGAGACTCAATAAGGTCCTGGTAGGTTGTCACAGGTATCTGGAGTCATGCTGACTGCAGTGCATCCCACAGCTGCTAGAGGGAGCGTGGAGGAGGATCCATAGAGCCAACACTACCATCCAGGTGGTCCGTCAGATGCTCAACAGCGTTCAAGGCTGGGAGATTAGGGGTCCAGTGTAGTACTGGGTCAGCTCTTCCAGCTAATGTGAGACATTTCTAGTCGTGTGAAACCCATTTAAACATGAGGAGAACATACACACTCCACACAGAACCACCTGGACCGGGAATCCCACCCAGATCATCTTACTGTGACAGTGCTGACCACTACACCACCATACTAACCACTACACCACCGTACTGACCACTACACCACCGTACTGACCACTACACCACCATACTAACCACTACACCACCGTACTAACCACTACACCCCCGGACTAACCACTACACCACCATACTAACCACTACACCACCATACTAACCACTACACCACCATACTAACTACTACACCACCATACTAACCACTACACCACCATACTAACCACTACACCACCATACTAACCACTACACCACCATACTGACCACTACACTACCATACTAACCACTACACCACCATACTAACCACTACACCACCATACTAACCACTACACCACCGTACTAACCACTACACCACCGTACTAACCACTACACCACCGTACTAACCACTACACCACCGTACTAACCACTACACCACCATACTAACTACTACACCACCGTAGTACCACAACACCACCGTACTAACCACTACACCACCATACTAACCACTACACCACCGTAGTACCACAACACCACCGTACTAACCACTACACCACCGTACTAACCACTACACCACCGTACTAACCACTACACCACCATACTAACCACTACACCACCATACTAACCACTACACCACCATACTGACCACTACACCACCGTACTAACCACTACACCACCGTAATAACCACTACACCACCGTAATAACCACTACACCACCATACTAACCACTACACCACCATACTAACCACTACACCACCATACTGACCACTACACCACCGTAATAACCACTACACCACCGTAATAACCACTACACCACAGTGTCACATTTTCAGAACTATATAATGTAATTGTAATGGTTGGCTCTGGGCCTGGCCACCAGAGGGCAACGCTGAGCCACCAATCCTGCACCTGGTGGTGGGGCTATATATAGGCTAGTAAAGAAGACAGGAGTTGCTGGGTCTTTAGGTGCTTCTAAATCAGACTTCACGGCAACCACAGAATGATGCACGACTTAAGAGGTACATTGGCTGCTTTCAGATGATGGCTAGCGGAGGTTATGAAAATTTTAAAAACAATGGGACTGATAACATTTACAAGCTATTCTGTCGCTCAGAAAACACAATATTGGTAAAAAAGATCATTCAAACTTAATTATGGTGATCTAAATAATATGTAGATTGTCACTGGAGATGCAAATGTGCCAAAGCCATTGTGTCTCCACATCCCACAGCCCCCCAGGCCACCCGCCTCTCTCCAGTCTGTTAAATCCATCAACAAATCCCATCAATCCAGCCTCACAGTTCAAAAGCTGGGACCTCCTGGAAGTTTCCATGATTGAATTAACCAGCCGGTCTTGTTATTCTGAGCAGGCTACGCTAACGTATCTCCAGTCTGCAGAGGGACAGCGACAACAATGACATCACATAATTCATGTTTCACCTGTGACAGTAGCTGCCAAAGTAATAAACCACCTGTTCATTCTCTTCGGGTAACTGAGAAGAAGCTGTTCGCCACAGTGAGCCAGTCTGAGCCAACATGGCTGAATCCCTGCCAAATAAGACAGCAGTGGAGGCTGACTGGTCGTGTACGGTGGGCTGCCCCCCCCCATATGGCTTTGATGTGCTTTCTCTCAGTGCTGCACGCCTTGTAGGATGTTCTGTGTGCATTGGGGAGTGTAATTATTCGCATTTTGCTCATGAAAGGTAATCCATCATTCTCAACCATCCAATTAGCTAATGCTATAATGATAATCAAAGGCCCTTCTATTATTAACAACAGTAATTTGCTGTCAGAGCGCGAGCCGGGGAACAGAGCGACGAGCGCGCTCACTTTCACTGCAAGCATATTAGCTCTAATTCGGCGTTTGCTTTGTCTCCCAACCATGGCAGAACGCTTCCGAGCGAACAGAGCCGGGCCGTCTTAGAGATATTAGCGTTGTCGACTTTAAGAATGGAGAATGGGGCCACCTTGTTCTGTTTAAGGGGGAATCCCACCCAATATCTTGTACAATAATAGAGTCACAAATATAGAGGTATGTATAAATAGATAGACAGATCAGCCATAACATTAAAACCACCTCCTAGTATCTACACACACTGTCCACTGTATCAGCTCCACTGACCATACAGGAGCTCCACTTACAGACTGTAGTTCATCTGATTCTCTGTATACTTTATTACTCTGTTCTTTGATGATCGGGACCACCACAGAGGAGGTACTACTTGAGTGGTGGGTCATTCTCAGCACTGCAGTGACACTGGCATGGTGCTGCTGGAGTGTTTAAACACTCTGTCCACTCACTGTCCACTCTATTAGACACTCCTACTACTTGCTGGTCCACCTTGTAGATGTAAAGTCAGAGACAGTAGCTCATCTGCTGCTGCACAGTTTGTGTTCCTCTAGTTCTTCATCAGTGGACACAGGACGCCGCCCACAGGACACTGCTGTCTGGATAGTTTTGGTTGGTGGACGATTCTCAGTCCAGCAGTGACACTGAGGTGTTTAAACACTCCAGCAGCAGAACTGCTGTGTCTGATCCACTCACACCAGCACAACATACACTAACATACGATGATGTCAGTGTCACCGCGGTGTTAAGAATGATCCACTTCCTTAATAGTACCTGCTCTTTGTTGGTCCTCTAGGGGTCCTGATCATTGAAGAACATGGTTAAAGGGGATAAACACTATATGTAGAGAATCAGATGAACTATAGTCTGTAGGTGTAGCTCCTATATGGTCAGTGGAGATGATACAGTGGACAATGTGTGTAGAGGTGGTTTAAATGTTATGGCTGATTGGTGTGTGCGTGTTCACCACCACTGTGAACAATTCTGAAGTTTCTCTAGAATGGAAAATTTCTTATCAAAGTATTTTATATGGAAACAATTAAAGAAACATAATTAAAGTCATGTAAAATGGTTTGGTGTGACAGATCTTGAGTTGTTTACAGTGATGGGAACCAGACGTCCACCTCAGTAAACTCTCTCACAGAAAGATATTTCCTTACAACACTGAATGATGTCTAATAGGTCTGTTTTTTTTAATCCAACCATGGTGGAGGGATACAAGAAGGGTGTACTCAGGCAAAACAGTTCCAAAAGAAAGCATGTTTATGAGTATTATATTATCATCATCTGCATTGCATATAAATCTCAGACAGGTTAACTGCTGGGTTTGATAGTAAATACATTGTGTAGATTTATGTTGTAGACCGCTGGTTCCCATCACCACCACTATAAATAAACCAGAATCGATAAGATTCTCTAGAAGGAACGAAGGAAACCCACTCTGAATGACTCAGGTAGGATCTCAAGGACTAATTTACCCAGAAAGTAAAAAACAATTGGTGGGATTCTGTTTTAAAGCCCATAGAAATGCATTAAAAATATTAAATTGTTACTAAACTTGATGAAAACTCAGATGAAATGTCCAGAGTGCTGGCACAGCAGGTTGAATCAACCTCAGATGTACGCAAGTAGATCAAAGGAAAGCTAGATAGCTTGCTTACTAAGATGCCTACTGAGTTAGCTTCAGAGCTTTGGCTGAGGGAGTGTCTGAAATGGTCCACTCGTTAACTTGTTCCCTGTTCACTACATAGACTGCTCTATGTAGGACACTATATAGGGGAGGGCAGTGAGGGAGACAGTAGAGGGAATTCGGACGACGAACTTCCCAAAGAAAGCGCTATGCATTGTGGGGTCTCAACCAGTGTTCATTTTGACAGCAAATTTTGATTTAGTCTTAGTCTTTTGACTAAAATGTCACTTAGTTTTAGTCATAATTTAATCATCTGAATAGTTTTTAGTTTTAGTCTAGTTTTAGTCGACTAATTATCATAAGAATATAGTCTAGACTAAATCTACAGTCGATTCAGTCGACTAAAATATAAAGGGTGTAAAATGTAATGCTTTTTTTCAGTTACCTTCAATTATTTATATCATTATATATACTTACACGAAATTAAACATTTATTAGCCAGTTATGGAATATTATTCATGTTTGAAAGACCAATACACACACACACACAGATTTAACAAACAACATCTGAGCTTTTCTGTAACTGCAGAGTGAATAATAGACAACTGTTATTTTATCCTTGTATCACCTTTTTATTTATCTCTTATTTATTTAATAATTGTTACTAGTGCTGTCGATCTAATTAAATTACATGCTCTGTGATTAACTAATCTACATTAATTGCAATTATCACTTTTTACTATGAAAATATTTTTAATTGTGCAATTCAAATAAATTTTAGCATAACAGTAAATCAATGAATGAAAAACTGCCACATCTCCAGATCACAGTGTTCACTGCACATTACGTACACTGATAAATTGTAAATAAAACTAACTAATCTGTTTCGTGCACTTTCTAGTGTGTACGGAGAGATTTGGGACATGATCATCAAACGCAGACGGTTGGAGTTAGCTAGCTAGTTTCCCGACTCTGGCTTTGCACATACAGCGTTTCACCTGCTTCCCACATACCTGATCAACTAATCTGACCATTAACACCACCTTACTGAGTTAATACAGCGTTTCACCTGCTTCCCACATACCTGATCAACTAATCTGATCATTAACACCACCTTACTGAGTTAATACAGCGTTTCACCTGCTTCCCTCATACCTGATCAACTAATCTGACCATTAACACCACCTTACTGAGTTAATACAGCGCTTCACCTGCTTCCCACATACCTGATCAACTAATCTGATCATTAACACCACCTTACTGAGTTAATACAGCACTTCACCTGCTTCCCACATACCTGATCAACTAATCTGATCATTAACACCACCTTACTGAGTTAATACAGCGCTTCACCTGCTTCCCACATACCTGATCAACTAATCTGACCATTAACACCACCTTACTGAGTTAATACAGCGTTTCACCTGCTTCCCACATACCTGATCAACTAATCTGATCATTAACACCACCTTACTGAGTTAATACAGCACTTCACCTGCTTCCCACATACCTGATCAACTAATCTGATCATTAACACCACCTTACTGAGTTAATACAGCGCTTCACCTGCTTCCCACATACCTGATCAACTAATCTGATCATTAACACCACCTTACTGAGTTAATACAGCGCTTCACCTGCTTCCCACATACCTGATCAACTAATCTGACCATTAACACCACCTTACTGAGTTAATACAGCGCTTCACCCGCTTCCCACATACCTGATCAACTAATCTGATCATTAACACCACCTTACTGAGTTAATACAGGACTTCACCCGCTTCCCACATACCTGATCAACTAATCTGATCATTAACACCACCTTACTGAGTTAATACAGCGCTTCACCTGCTTTCCACATACCTGATCAACTAATCTGACCATTAACACCACCTTACTGAGTTAATACAGCGTTTCACCTGCTTCCCACATACCTGATCAACTAATCTGACCATTAACACCACCTTACTGAGTTAATACAGCGCTTCACCTGCTTCCCACATACCTGATCAACTAATCTGATCATTAACACCACCTTACTGAGTTAATACAGCGCTTCACCTGCTTCCTACATACCTGATCAACTAATCTGATCATTAACACCACCTTACTGAGTTAATACAGCGCTTCACCTGCTTCCCACATACCTGATCAACTAATCTGATCATTAACACCACCTTACTGAGTTAATACAGCGTTTCACCTGCTTTCCACATACCTGATCAACTAATCTGACCATTAACACCACCTTACTGAGTTAATACAGCGTTTCACCTGCTTCCCACATACCTGATCAACTAATCTGACCATTAACACCACCTTACTGAGTTAATACAGCGCTTCACCTGCTTCCCACATACCTGATCAACTAATCTGATCATTAACACCACCTTACTGAGTTAATACAGCGCTTCACCTGCTTCCCACATACCTGATCAACTAATCTGATCATTAACACCACCTTACTGAGTTAATACAGCGCTTCACCTGCTTCCCACATACCTGATCAACTAATCTGATCATTAACACCACCTTACTGAGTTAATACAGCGCTTCACCTGCTTCCCACATACCTGATCAACTAATCTGACCATTAACACCACCTTACTGAGTTAATACAGCGCTTCACCTGCTTCCCACATACCTGATCAACTAATCTGATCATTAACACCACCTTACTGAGTTAATACAGCGCTTCACCTGCTTCCCACATACCTGATCAACTAATCTGATCATTAACACCACCTTACTGAGTTAATACAGCGCTTCACCTGCTTCCCACATACCTGATCAACTAATCTGATCATTAACACCACCTTACTGAGTTAATACAGCGCTTCACCCACTTCCCACATACCTGATCAACTAATCTGATCATTAACACCACCTTACTGAGTTAATACAGCGCTTCACCCGCTTCCCACATACCTGATCAACTAATCTGATCATTAACACCACCTTACTGAGTTAATACAGCGTTTCACCTGCTTCATACATACCTGATCAACTAATCTGATCATTAACACCACCTTACTGAGTTAATACAGTGCTTCACCTGCTTCCCACATACCTGATCAACTAATCTGATCATTAACACCACCTTACTGAGTTAATACAGTGCTTCACCTGCTTCCCACATACCTGATCAACTAATCTGATCATTAACACCACCTTACTGAGTTAATACAGTGTTTACAGCAGGACACGCTCTGTAATGTACAGGACAGTGTGCAGGACTACAATTAAACAAGGCTAAACTAGCGTTAGCAGCCGTAAAGCTAGCTGACGGTGGTCCTGGGGGGCTGATGTCCAGAGCGGTGGTGATTTTCTCTAAACACAAACACTAAACTCTCTTTCTCTCTGCTGACACTGTCTAGATAACTTAGTTCCATCATGAGTAGCGACAGGTCACAGGCTCGTATGCTCTTCCCGGGTTTAGACCAAATTTGTGTACGTGTGCGTTTGATTGACGGCTACTCGGCTTGTCCCGCCTCTCCATACACGCCGAAGTAGTTATGATTGGATGTTTTCCTAACTTGTCCCCGCCTTTCACAAAACTAAATCAGTTCTGATTGGATGTCGTCCCTGCCAAACATGTTTGTCTCATTTTTATTCGTTGACTAAAATGTCAATCAATTTCGTCATCGTTTAGACTTTCTGTAGTTTTTAGTTAGTTATCGTCTCGTTTTCGTCATGAAAAAAAGGTTTGTTGATGAAAACTATAACGAAAATAGTTCGTCAACGAAATTAACACTGGTCTCAACCTGTAAGATAGATTACACTTTATTGTCAGATTCACAATCGGAAATTTGTTTAAGCTCCGTTACAACATATAAGACAACATATAAGACATACATTATAAGGAAAGGGGGCGGGGGGGGGGGTCTTTACTTGCATCCCCAGCATCACAGCCACCTTAGATAGTTATAAATTAGGCTCCTTGTTCAATTTAAGGATTGACTGGTGCACAAACGAGTGCTTCAGTCTAACCCTATTGAACCGTGGGACACTGTATCGTCGTCCAGATGGTACATATTTGCTGTTCAAGACATGATTTAGTTTAGAAAGGATGGTTGTTTAAGTCATTAGCAAACTTATGATCATTACCTTTCCCAATAGATTTATTTGGGGACCGCATACCTGTCATTGATTTCATGGTGTCCCATACCTTTTTAGAGTTATTGGTTTTAAATGTATTGTCTGTACTTTGATTTTGCTTCTCTTAATTTAATTCTTAGTTCTTTTTCTGTCTGTTGAAGTGTTACTATATCTTAGTTATTGAAAGCCAGGTTTCTTTTGTTTATAACCCTTTTTATATTCTTAGTCACATACAGTTTATTATTTGGATAGATTTGAATTTCTTTGTTAGGAACTAGCAATTGTACACAAAAGTTAATATAATCATTGATGGCTGTTGTTCTTTCATCTAAAGAGCCCTCTTGAAGGGTGCTCCAGTCCGTCCAATCAAAACATGCTCTAAGCTGATCCTTATTCTCATTTGTCCAGATTCTTATGACTTTCTTTTCAGGCTTACTTCTCTTAAGTTTTGTCTTATAAACTGGAATCATGTGAATCACATTATGATCTGAGTTTAGAATAGGAGGTCTGCATGTCCACTGAGAACACCCTGAATAGAGCACTAAACAGTGACTGGGGTGCGATTTCAGACACACCCTTAGACTTGGAAAAAGGGCGTGGCTATATTGGCAATGGGTTAGAAAAGGTTACCCACTTTAAGGACCACCCATTTTACTTCAAGAGGGAGGTGACAGGCAGAATACAGCAAACATTCATTGGACTTTGGGAAGATATACATACTTTACACATGTATGTGTAAAAATTAACTTTAATAGTAAGAATTCTCTGGGGTTTTAAATGACTAACAAACTTACTGTGTAGAGACTTTGGACAGTTTGTGGAATTTCCCTTTAACACTGGGCTACATGGACTGGACTAATACAATAGTCTTGTTTAATAAAGGTGTGGGTTCACATACTCATCCCTTTAAATCCCTGTCTGGTTATGAACTAAGACTTATTTATTATTCAGTATCTATAATGTAAACTGTTTGAGTTATTTGTAGCTTATAGTAAGTGTTTATAAGAACGTTTTAGGCCCTCTGATTGGTCCTGGCCTTCATTATTAAAAAAGATGTATTTAAATTTTTCTATTTTGGTCCAACCACTGTACTGCAGGTGGCTTCCAGGATTTGATTTAAATCAAATTTCTTATTCTAGATCTCTCAAAGGATAAAAAGGTTTGTTGTTATGACTACAAATTAAACAAATGATTTCAACACTCCTGTCTGCAAGATGCTTTAGTTTGACTCACATTCCTGGAAGATACTAATTACTGCAATTCTTCTGGAGTGACACACAGGATGCAGTGAGACATCCTGTCCCCAGGACAGTTTGGGACTAATCGGGCGGAGTTTGGATGCTGTCTCGGGTTTAGCGGGCATTCCCATTAAATCCAGGAACGACTCTCAGCTTTCTTCTACAGATGAATCCATGATAAGTTGAACAGGAAACCTCTCCATTATTGTCGGGAAGGATCCCATTTCCTAACACAGGACTGCAGACCAGCTGCCCGAGCGGTTACGGTTTCGTTTTCCTTAATAAAGTCTCTGAAACTAAAAGAACAAAAGCATTTGCTTGTCATTAAGATGTAAACACAGTCATTTAGAGGGGTTTGATGTGAGACAGCTCCAACTCACCAAGGCACAACCTGATCCTACATGACTTCTGAAGGTGCCTTGTAAGCTGCTGTGGTTAAAGTCAAGTCAAGTCTGCTTTTACAGCAGATGCTGTCACAAAGCAGCTTTACAGACAATCCGAGCCCACCAGCGAGCAAGCCAGGGGCGACACTGGCAACGAAAACCACTTGCAGAGCAAAAGAAGGAAACCTCGAGAGGAACCAGACCTAAAAACATCCTCCTCTGGTCTACACGACATAGCAAAACAAGCTCAAATACAAAAACAAGAAGGTTTACAATCATATGCATTACTGAATGTAGAGAAAGGAGGAAAACAATCGATTAGAGTCCCGTCCGAGGAGCAGTGAGAACCAGCTCAGTGTTTGTGGGGAAATGACTGATTTGTTTGTGAAAGCAGGAAAAAACATCTGTGATTCCGTAAGCAGACCTCTGGTTTCTATGAATGCTCAATCAAAATGAGATCCTGGGAATATGAAGGTCAGGGCAAGGCCTTGAACTGCTCATCGTGCTCCTCAAAACATTCCAGAGCCATGTGGCCGGATGCATTATCCTCCTGAGAGGATCAAGAAACCCAGTCATCATGAAGCAGAATCTGTCCCCATACCTGTACCTGTACCTGTAATGATAGGGTAGGTGGTACATACTAAACTGACGTCCACAGAGTTTTCCAGGAGAACATCAACCAGAGCGTCGCCGAGTTGCGAGTCCTCTTTCCAGAGTGCATCCTGGTGCCATCACTTCCCCAAGTATACGTCGTACACGCTGTCTGCGTGATGTAAATGGGACTCAAACAGGACCAGGTGACCTTCGTCTACTGCTCTGATGCTTGTGTGGCCACTGAAGGCAGTTGTGATGGTGCACAGGGGAAAGCACAAGAACTCTGACTGGTCAATGGAGCCCCATTCATCAGAGTGCAATACACTGTGTGCTGTAACCATCATCATACAGCCATAGTGGCTCTTCTGTTGTTGCAAAGTAGGTGGGATAGGCTTTCTTGGCCTCCCATAGCTCTGAACCCAGGACGCACACAACAATTCAGTTGAAGTTTATTTGTGTAGCGCTGTTTTCAGCGATGTGGTCACAAAGCAACTTTGTAGAAGTTTTGAAAACAGACAGTTACAAGATATATATATCCCCCAGTGAGCAAGCCAGAGACAACAGTGGTGAGAAAACTCCCTCAGACTGGAGGAAGAAACCTTGGGAGGAACCAAGACTCTCAAAGGGATACCTGTCCTCCTCTGGTCAAACAGTATTTACAGTTTAATAACCGAACACCAAAGAAAAGCTAAGAGAACTTCTGATTGAAGTCTGGATGGGAAAGCTTTAGAAGCTGCACAGGTAGAGGCAGTCTCTGACTGAGTCTTTATGAAAAGTGGGAGTGAACTGAACCAGTCCCATCCTATCTCAATGCTGGTACATCTGTGATGTAACTGAGGGTACTCCCTGTTGCTGGTGTGTGGTTTGCCCCTCTGGTCAGTTGGTACTCACCACTGCTGACCAGGAACACTATGTTAGCCTTTCAGAGATGTTCTGATGGCCAGGTTTGAGGCAGTTTGCTTATTGTCTAATATATCCCGGACCTTTACATGCTCCATTGTTATGAGATAATTTATGTTATTTGCTTTATGGGTCGTCATAATGTTTAATTAATGTATATGCGCACTACAGTATATGTTCTGAACCAAACCTTGTTTTAAAATATAACAAGTCATTAAAGTATAAATAACTAATGAATAGAGTATAAGAAAGTTTCTTCTAAAACTCTTCAGATGTGTATCGTCACAATCCTGCTAGCAGTTTCTCTAGAAGGGAGCATTTCATATAAAATTAAATGATCTTAATCAATTACAGTAAGTGACCACAGGGCGGGGCTGTAGCTGCATTAATTTAGTCCACTAGTGTGTTTTTTTGGCTGTCAAGGACATTTGAACATTAAAATGCTTGTGGTAAGGTCCAGTTAATTACTCTCTACAGCTATATATATATATATACACACACACACAAATTTAACTGTGTTTTTAGGTAAATTTAAGGGATTTAAATCAATAAAATATGTATTTTTGACCAAAAAAAAAAAAATTGCCCAAACTTTTGCATACAACTGTATTACTTTGGAGCTTGTACCTCACATTTACCCAGTTAACCAGCCTAGATCCAACCATTTGCCACACCTGCTTCAGCTAATCAACCTCCTACCTGTTTGATTCCCTGATTGGCTGGATCAGAGATATTAGAGTTAGGTAAGGTGGCAGGGCAGCTTAATGGATTCAGGTTGGAGCTAAAACTCTAAAGGAAGGTAGATCTCCAGGTCAAGGGTTGGAGATTTGGGAACTAATATTATAAAAAATATATAGAAATAACAGCTGTGATAAGACACATAACTAAAAAGGTTAAGCTTTTAACAGGAGTGACATTCAGACCAGGCCTGGAGGAGAAATATCTTTAATGAACTCACCAAAGGCCTTTTTGGGTCCCACCAGCCTGAGCGTGAAGGGTTCTCCTCTGGGCTGCTCCTTCAGCATCTTGGCAACTTCATAGTGGCGACATCCAACGATGCTCTGGTCATTAATGGCCTCGATGTGGTCACCCACACAGACTGTTTTTAGCCGGTCGATGGTGCTGCCCTCTTTTATTCTCTAGAGAGGTGAAAAAGGAATAACTTACTTGACAGTTCAAACGACAAAGATAAACAGACCAACAGAGGGATAGATAGACAGATAGACAGATAGACAAACAGATATAGAGGTAAACAGACAGGAAGATAAATAAATTCATAGATAAGTAGAGAGATAAGTAGACTGACATAGATAGATAGATAGATAGATAGATAGATAGATAGATAGATAGATAGATAGATAGATAGATAGATAGATAGATAGATAGATAGATAGATAGATAGATAGATAGATAGATAGAAAAACAGTCATAAAACCAGATAGATAAATAGACTGGCAAATAAATTAATGGATAGATAAATACACAGACATACAGATAGGTTGACACAGAGATGGATAGATAGAAAATATATATATATATATATATATATAGATAGAAAAAAGACAGACAGACAAACAGATAAATAGATAGATAGATGAATAGATAAACAAAAAATAGACATATAGAAAGATAGATGAATAGATAGATGAATAGACAGACAGACAAACAGATAGATAAGTAGACTGGCAGATCAGTAAATGGATAGATAAATACACAGACATACAGATAGGCTGATAGACACAGAGATAGATAGATAGATAGATAGATAGATAGATAGATAGATAGATAGATAGATAGATAGATAGATAGATACGTAAGACAATGACCCCAAGCACACAAATCATTTTACCAAAGAACAGTTAAAGAAAAAAGAAGTTTTGAATTGGCCAAGTCAAAGTCCAGACTCCAGTCCTATGGAGATGTTCTGGAAGCACCTGTGGTGGAAGGCAGGAAACACTCTGGCCGGGTTGCCAGTCCATCAGAGGACGGCTTCTCTTCATACACTTATTTTTGGCATGAAAATCTGATAAAGTCTTTAGTCGTATTCATGCTGATAGATATATGGATCATGTGTAACTTCTAAGACTGAGAAAAGGAGATACACACACATCAAACAACGAAGCTGCTGGTGTTCTCAGAACAGTGGACTGACCGCCCCCGAGTCCAGAACCTCAACATCCCTGAATGTGTTGTGAAAAGCACTGGCTACCTTAATGAAAGCGTATCCTGCGCCGTTATCTGTGATGGTTAGGCCGAGGGCGTCCTCCGTCTTGGTGACCTCCACTTCTTTGGTTTCCCCTCTCACGTGGGCGAAGATGAAGTCCTCCAGGCCGATCTGACCGCCCAGCAGCTTCTGCATGTCCACTTTGTGGGAGTTCAGGGTGCAGAAGAGGATCTGAGGAAACAGGATGAGTCATTAAACCCTGGATGCACACTCTCAGGATGACCACAGCCATAAGTCAGGCTGAAAACTGATAGCCCAGGTCTCCACTGGGAGGGTGGAGGCAGGTCACTTCTTGAAAAACACCACTGTGAAGAAACTGTTTGGTGTAACTGTTCAGTGGAAGATTATCTGAATATTAAACATTAATAAAATTTAGTTTCTTTTAATTTAATTTAACCGTCACTACATCTATAAACACGCATATTTGCATCCTACAGCGGCACTGCTGTTTTAAACAACCCTCTTTCTGATGATGTATATTGAAGGTGAAGGTCATTTTTTAAAGACTGTTATGTTTGGAGTGAGCACTGGGGGGCAGCCTGTTACTAAATTCCTAAAAATACTGAATAATTCCTAATTATGGTAGCATATAGTCAGAATTTGTTGATGGATGTTTCACTTGCAGTGCATTCTGGGTACTGTAGTAGCAAGAAAGCAAAACCATGAATCTGTTAAACCACCGAGGCTGAGAGGAGCAGTGCTGCACTACATTCACTTCACTAACTAATGTTACTGCATTACAACAAATTACATATTAAATATATTATTTAATATCAGAGTGACTCTGTCATGTTTAAAAGATAATCTTAGCCAGTTTTCAGCATTAAATTTAATATATGAGGTGTTGGCCTAACCTTGTTCAGTCATATTGCCCATATATTGCATAAAAGTTACATGACTTGACCTGCAGAGGGCAGCATCTGCTTTAAGTCTGTTCTGTTCTGATTTATTTATTTATTTATTGTTTACTTATTTAACAAGAGGCATCCGTTTGATTCCAGGAACTTGATGAACATTAACAAAACAGAAAACAGTTACATAAAGACGTCCAGTAATTTGCAAATTGTGCAGCTTTTCTATTTGCTGAGTCAAAAATAATACGCTTTAATACTGTAATCATGATTATTAATAATATACAGTCAAATCTCAGGTACAATAAAGGTTTAGACCTTAACACATTTACATTTATGGCTGTGAAACATTGCTACAAATAACTATATAATATGGATTTGTCTTAATAAACACTATTCAAACCAAATAAGATATTTTTCAGCTACAGAGATAAATCAGCATATGATCAGCTACAAATCTGACATTCATGCTGGATCTCAAATGGTTTGTTGGTTTGTTGGGTGGATACAATGTAATAGATTACATTTAATTTATTTTATATTATTACTCACTAAATATTGTGAAGTAAAGTCCAGATCTTCTTCGGATTGCTTGCAAATTTGTTTCAATGAAATAGAACACAAGGAGATCAAACCTATTCATGATAGCTCACAGGAGAAGCATATCTGGCCAGCTGGATTATTCAGGACGGGTGGAGTTCTAATTTCACCTTCATACATCACTATTACTCCAGAGGGGTTCACAGCAAATTACCTGCTAGAACTTTCCCTCATCACACTCATTAGTCTTCTGACTGCAGCTGCTGTGCATGTTATCAGGGAAAGGTGCACATGCAGTTCTACACTGTCATTAATGTTACCTTGGAAACGAAAGACAGATATTTTATTTCTTAGGTGATGTGGGAAATATGTAATCTTCGGGATCACATTAGTGATCACATATTACAAGCGCTGCAATTCTCGTCCCCATGACACTAAACCCCCAGCATGTTCGGTCTGACTGTGTGCTGACACGCTGTTTGTTGATTGGACGTATCATCATTGTGAAATAATAGGCTACATCAAAATTAAGAGTTTGTGCATCTCTCGTATCATCTCTCTCACCTTCTAGCATGTTAGCAACCATCTGTAGCACCATAGCAACACTCTAGTAGCCACCTGTGTTGCCATAGCAACCACCTAGTAACATCATCAAAACTGCAATAGAAAACACAGCAATCTCCTTTAAACACTGGAGCAACCACCCAACAACACCATAGTAACCACTTGGGTCACCATATCAACCACCTTGTAACACCCTATCATAGCACCTTTGGACACACTAGTGACCACCTGGGATACAACCACGCAGAACCACCTGGAACACCACCTGGAACATCATAGCAATCACCTAGTATTACTCTAACATTCATGTGGGATAGCATAGCAACTGCCTAGCAACAGTCCAGAAACCTACCCTGGAATCCAAATCAATAACCTACGAACACCCTAACAACCACCTAAAACACCATATTAGCCACCTGGTAACACCATAGCAACCACATGAAACACCATGGCATCCATATGAGATATCATCGCAATTACCTACTAACAATTTAGCAACCACCTGGAACACCATGGCAACCACCTAGTACACCCTAGCAACCTCCTAAAACACCATATCAGCCTCCTGGTAACATCTTAGCAACCACCTGAAACACCATAGCATCCATCTGGTATACAATAGCAATCACCTAGCTGCAATCAATCAACCCCTTTGGAAACCATAGCAACCACATTTTAACACCTTAGCAATAAGATATCACAGAAAGCAGTTAGCAACAACCTGGGAAACTTTGGCAACCGGGTAGCAGCACCTTCACAACTGCCTAACAATTGCTAACCGTCTGGCAACAATCTATCTGGGAACTGCCTAAACTGCAGTATCACTCCTTTCTTACCTCATCTGTTTAATTCAGTTCTCATATTGTGAACTGGGGCGGCCCGGTGGTGTAGTGGTTAGTATGGTGGTGTAGTGGTTAGTATGGTGGTGTAGTGGTTAGTATGGTGGTGTAGTGGTTAGTATGGTGGTGTAGTGGTCAGTATGGTGGTGTAGTGGTTAGTATGGTGGTGTAGTGGTTAGTATGGTGGTGTATTGGTCAGTATGGTGGTGTAGTGGTTAGTATGGTGGTGTAGTGGTTACTATGGTGGTGTAGTGGTTAGTATGGTGGTGTAGTGGTTACTATGGTGGTGTAGTGGTCAGTATGGTGGTGTAGTGGTTAGTATGGTGGTGTAGTGGTTAGTATGGTGGTGTAGTGGTCAGTATGGTGGTGTAGTGGTTAGTATGGTGGTGTAGTGGTTACTATGGTGGTGTAGTGGTCAGTATGGTGGTGTAGTGGTTACTATGGTGGTGTAGTGGTTACTATGGTGGTGTAGTGGTCAGTATGGTGGTGTAGTGGTTAGTATGGTGGTGTAGTGGTTAGTATGGTGGTGTAGTGGTTAGTATGGTGGTGTAGTGTTAGTATGGTGGTGTAGTGGTTAGTAAGGTGGTGTAGTGGTTAGTATGGTGGTGTAGTGGTTAGTATGGTGGTGTAGTGGTCAGTATGGTGGTGTAGTGGTCAGTATGGTGGTGTAGTGGTCAGTATAGTGGTGTAGTAGTTAGTATGGTGGTGTAGTGGTCAGTATGGTGGTGTAGTGGTCAGTATGGTGGTGTAGTGGTTAGTATGGTGGTGTAGTGGTCAGTATGGTGGTGTAGTGGTCAGTATGGTGGTGTATTGGTCAGCACTGTCGCCTCATAGCAAGACAGCCCGGACTGGGTTGGACTCCCGGTCCGGGTGGTTCTGTGTGGAGTGTGTATGTTCTCCCCGTGTTTGAGTGGGTTCCTCCGGGTACTCCGGTTTCCTCCCACAGTCCAAACACATGCATGATAGGTTGATCACTCACTCTAACCTGCCCGTAGGTGTGAGTGTGTGTTGGCCATGCAATGGACTGGCGACCTGTCCATGGTGTACCCAGCCTTCGCCCGATGAAGATAGGATTGGCTCCAGCCCCCACATGACCCCGACTATCGGGATAAAGCGGAAGCTCTTGGATAGCTGGATTATTATGAATTGGGAAATGTCAGGCTCTGTAAACCCGGCTGTTTTTCCACACGGCCTCTCTTCCTCTACTGCAATCGGAGTGATTTTGACCTGAATGGGAACGTTGGAGCTGGAGCAGATAACCAGCTCTCCTTGGCTGTAATCTTAACTGAAGGACACTGTAGATAAGAGAGCAGCTCAGGGGCGAAACCGCCACATGCACATCTGTACAGTCAACAGTACGTCATATCCACTTATTTCATATTTAATATTTCAGTCAGTTCCTCTTATAACTGCCACGCAAGGAACAATGTCCCTGTTCACCAACATTATAAAGACCCAGCTTGGAGAGCATATCATTCCAGGTAAACAGAAAAACACACCTGACTGTACTTGTTTCATCAGTTGATCTTTGCTTTGGCACATTTAATAGTTTTGTTTTTGTTTTATTTCCAACCCAGAGTCACCTTTGAAAGAAGGACTCAGGATATCGTCCAGCCCAGAAGAGGGTTACCAGGACCAGTCCCTGGAGAAAGGCCTGGGGGCAGTGTTCATAGGCGAGTTCTGATGGCCAGGCAGCCCATGTGACCTGGTCATGCTCAACATGTGGCCTCACCACCCACAAGGTTCAGCATGGGGGACTTTCCCTACTGCAGCTGTGACCCTAAGCTGCACACCAAGATACAGCTTAGAGGATAGACTTAGTAGAGAAAGACTAACCCTAACCATAACCCTAGCCATTTACATTGTGTGACGATTTCATGATGAAGGGACCAATAGAAATGCTCCAAAATAGCTTCCATTGATAGGCTCGATTGACTTACATTGAAAGTGTAGACTATTTTTGTCCTCTCCTGTAAAGTTACTATTTTAGAGATACTCGTTTTTCTTTGGACACTTTGCAGTGTTTTCAGTGTGTTGTCCTGTTTTACGATGTTCTCTGAGGAGAATGTGTTTCAGCTAAGATCAGTTTCAATCAATCAATCAACCTTTATTTTTACTCGGGAGTACATTAAAGGAGACCCTCATTTACAATGTTGCAGAGATTTACAATTACTAAAGAAAAGGGGATTAAAAAAAATTGAAATAAATTTTAATGAGTACTTTAAATGTAAAAATAATAAGAGCAGAAACAAAATTAAGATAAATCGAAAAACAAATAAAAACTGAATGAGAAACTATAATCAGGACAAAAGTAAAACAAGTAAAAATAATTCAATAAAAAAATATATAAATATAATAGTAAAACATAAGAGAAAAAGAAATAATAATAATAATAAATTTAAAAAAGTAAAAATAAAATAATAATAATAATTATAATAGAGTAATAAAAATCAAGATAAAAAATGGTAAAAGGAAATTTAAATAAATAAATAAATAAATAAATAAATAAATAAATAACAACTAAATATTAAAATCACAAGCTCGCTGGTGCACTGTAGCTAAAAGCAGATTTTCCCAGTTCAGTAAAAGATCTAGGAACGTGAAGGGCGATCCAATCACTGGAGTGAGTCCCGTAGTTTGTATTATTTTCTGTGAGCATTTTTGTGATATATGATGGCATACGGCCAGAAAGTGCTTTAAAAATAAAAAGAAACCAACGTGTTTCTGCACATCAAGAGTTTGAAGTTTTAAACTACAGGAAAAATATTTAAACTCATTTTTAGAACATGAGATCTTTTCTGCTGGGCTTAGTGTAATAGTGTAATAAATAACGTTTATATAACACACATGATGTCGGGGTTTCATTTTCTTTGCGTCTTTGTGTTCATGTGTCCTATTTTAATCATAGCTAAATAAGAAAGACATTTTAAAATAATACGTGGCTCATTCTTAGTGGATTTGAATTGAAATTCATCCCAGAACAGAAGAGATGCTTGCTTGTATTAATAAATCATAATTATAGAAAATATGATAAAAAATGTTAAAGAAATCTCAAACAAATAGGAATGATCTGAAAGTGGTGGAAAAGTGGATTACACTAAACATTCATTCACATTTGTGGTAATTTGCAAAAGATAATATACACTTTGCAAAAGTCTGAGGCGCCTAATCTGATAGTTTAAAAGTGTTTATCTGATCTATAAGTGTATGTTCACCAGTAAGAACAGCCGATCTGATTAGAACAGATCAGATCTAGAACAGATAATCATACATACAATACAAAGTAACATGAATATGTTATTGTGAGAGAAGTAGATCAGATCTTGAGCTCCAGTTTGAAGAACTCCTGGACGCCCCAGACATTGTATGAATGTACTCAGTCCTTCATCTTGATTTAGCTTAATGAAGTACTGAGCAGTCAAAGCAGGTATTAGATGAGAACTGATAATAATACTGGGTTGTTTAGGAGAAGCTTGGAAAGGGTTAAATACACACACTGACGTATGTAAAAGATCAACACATAGGTAATATTACAAGAACAGCGTTTCCTCACCTGCAAAACATTTCAAAGTTAAGAAATGCGTTATCTGTGTCTGATGCTGAAAAGTTAGTACATGCCTTTATAACCTCAAGGCTAGATTATTGTAATGCATTATTGTCAGGATGCTCCAGCAGGAACCTGAATAAACTCCAGTTAGTTCAGAACGCTGCAGCTAGAGTACTAACTAAAACCAGGAAATTCCATCACATCAGTCCAGTTTATCAGCGCTACACTGGCTTCCTGTTAAATTCCGTATCGACTATAAAATTCTATTACTGACGTATAAAGCCCTGCACGGTCTCGCACTGGAGTACCTGCAAGATCTAATCTCCTATTATGAACCGTCACCTTCACTCAGATCACAGGATGCTGGTTTTCTAATAGTTCCAAAAATTCAGAAGACTACAATGGGGGGAAGAGCTTTCTCCTACAAAGCCCCCAAACTGTGGAATAATCTCCCAGTTAATGTTCGGGACTCTGACACAGTCTCAAGCTTTAAGTCCAGACTTAAAACATACATGTTCAGTTTAGCTTTTGGAGACTGAGCTATGCTTCTCATCCACTGTATTACTCCAAACCTGAACTAACCTTGTTTTTTCTTTCCCTTCTTTCTGAGGTAATAACCGCCCACCTGTCCTGCTGAATACTGTTGGAGGACAGACCACCAGTACCCCCTTGTTACCCTGTAACCTCTTCATCTATGTCATCTGCTGCACCTCGATTGCATTACTGTATCATCCAGATGTAGCACGTGTGCAGCTTCTCTCCTTTTAGTTCATTCTGTTTACAATCAGATCTGTCAGAGTCACCAGCTGCACTCTAAACACTCCATATCCTCTATACTAACCTAAACCAGAACCAACTCAGTCTCAGTACTAACCTAAACCAGAACTAACTCAGTCTCTATACTAACCCAAACCAGAACTAACTCAGTCTCTGTACTAACCTAAACCAGAACTAACTCTGTCTCTGTACTAACCTAAACCAGAACTAACTCTGTCTCTATACTAACCTAAACCAGAACTAACTCAGTCTCAGTACTAACCTAAACCAGAACTAACTCAGTCTCTGTACTAACCTAAACCAGAACTAACTCAGTCTCTGTACTAACCTAAACCAGAACCAACTCAGTCTCAGTACTAACCTAAACCAGAACTAACTCAGTCTCTATACTAACCCAAACCAGAACTAACTCAGTCTCTGTACTAACCTAAACCAGAACTAACTCTGTCTCTGTACTAACCTAAACCAGAACTAACTCTGTCTCTGTACTAACCCAAACCAGAACTAACTCAGTCTCTGTACTAACCTAAACCAGAACTAACTCAGTCTCTGTACTAACCCAGACCAGAACTAACTCAGTCTCTGTACTAACCCAAACCAGAACTAACTCAGTCTCTGTACTAACCTAAACCAGACCTAACTCTGTCTCTGTACTAACCCAAACCAGAACTAACTCAGTCTCTGTACTAACCCAGACCAGAACTAACTCTGTCTCTGTACTAACCTAAACCAGAACTAACTCTGTCTCTGTACTAACCCAAACCAGAACTAACTCTGTCTCTGTACTAACCTACACCAGAACTAACTCAGTCTCTGTACTAACCCAAACCAGAACTAACTCTCTGTACTAACCCAAACCAGAACTAACTCTGTCTCTGTACTAACCCAAACCAGAACTAACTCTCTGTACTAACCTACACCAGAACTAACTCAGTCTCTGTACTAACCCAAACCAGAACTAACTCTCTGTACTAACCTAAACCAGAACTAACTCTATCTCTGTACTAACCCAAACCAGAACTAACTCTATCTCTGTACTAACCCCAACCAGAACTAACTCTGTCTCTGTACTAACCCAAACCAGAACTAACTCTCTGTACTAACCTAAACCAGAACTAACTCTGTCTCTGTACTAACCCCAACCAGAACTAACTCTGTCTCTGTACTAACCCAAACCAGAACTAACTCTGTCTCTGTACTAACCCAAACCTCGTCACCTGGCACCAAACAGCTCTCCTCTCTCTGCTACACCTCTGCGTGATTTCATGTTTTTCATGCTTTAAAATTCCTGTAAAGCTGCTTTGTGACAACATTGTTGTAAAAAGCGCTACACAAGTAAACTTGACTTGACTACTTACTGTATTAATACTGTTTAATATTTAATAATAAAGTGTTTTGCTGAGTAAATAAAAGCTTTCTGTCTGGAGAAAACAGCTTTTTAAATATAATAACGTCCCCAAGTGACTAAAACTTGGACAGTTCTGTTTATATTAGAACTACTGGTACTTCACTAGTATCTTCAGATGATTAAACACGCACTGGGTCAGGATGACCTGGAGACATTATTGCTGTTCCTGACAGTTAAATAAACTAATGATACTGTTACTGTGGTGTCTGCAGGACTCGTACAGGAGACAGACGTGTTATAACCATAACAGTGTATGTGGGGAGCACAGCCAAGACTGTACAGTTTAGCTCCAAATCTCTGATAAGCTTGTTAATAGACAGGTAATATAACATGAGGCAGGTGTAATCTCTAAATAATCTAGAACCTGCTACATCATAGAACGTCTCTCTGTTTCTGTTCCAGCTGCTGATCTTAGATCTGCAGATACTGACCTTCTGTAAAAACATCTTCAGTAACATCCAGAGAACCTGGAGAGACTCTTTCAGCTCTAAACTGTGGAGCTCAGTTCAGCTTTTATTAGACAGTCGAGTTCAGAGTCACCTTTAATACACGTCTAGATTCACATCTTAGTACCTATTAATCTGTTTCGGCTCATTAAGACTCAGTTTTTGTTGTTACTGATGAAAACTGTCTGTAGAGCACTTTGAGCTTCCACTGGTATGAAAAGTACTCTATAAATAGAGATTATTATTATAATTATGATTGTTATTTACAGGAGATGACAAAAATGGTCTTTGCTTTCAATGTAAGTCAATGGAACCAAGTGATTTTGGGGTATTTCTATTGGTCCATCACATAATAGAAAGAGCAGCTGTCGTGTTTAAATGATGTAAAACAAATAAAAATTGACCACAATTTCTTTTTTTTTGGCAGCCGCTATGTTAAATATGTGAACAGCTGGTTTATTGTGTTACTGCGCTCGTGTAGGTGTTGGCCTGTTATGAATTCTGACCTTCTGTCACACTGAGTAGGCCCACACAGCAAAATATAGACTTCATGATGCTGGACTCCTTCATTTTCTGGCTATAATTATATTTCTGTTTTAAACTGTATTCGACCCCAGTGATAGAAACGCTGAACAAACTGCAGGAATTAAGATAAAACTGTCTAACCGACACATCATCAATCACTGGCCTCTGAATGACCTTTCCTGTTTCTGTTCCTGTGAAAGCGGCAACCGCCTCTCAGATCAAACCTTACTCCAAGCCTGATTCTGATACAGATCTGTCTCCTATCACAGCATATAAACAACATTTCTGATGTTCCTTATGAGGAAAAATCTTATTCTGAAAGGGCAAGGCCAGATATTTTAAAAATTCGACATAATTAAATTATCAAGGTAAACAAAGTCAGAAGTGTTCACAGTGGTGGTGAATGGAACCAGACGACCTCTAAAAGCTCCCTCACAGAAAGTTAGTGCATGACATGCTTAGAGAGACACTGCTAATGTAAGTCAATGGAACTGGAAGTCATATTGGGCATAGAAATAGAAAGTTTCAAATTATTTCAAAAACTGAAACACAAAAAAATATTTGCACAGCAGTGACGCACTGTCTGCTGCCTGAGACACTGTTTTATGGTACTTGTATGGTAAAGCTTTGGCTTAAAATGAAATTTAACACACTTATTTTAATCTATTAATAGCGAATGGCTACACAGAGCGCTCTGTGAGACAAAATAGTCCCATGGTTTACCATCATCATTACAAATATATACTCAGAAGATATGTGTGGGTTTACTGGAAGTTGATAAAGTGGGTGTTTTAGTGTTGTACATGTAGAGACATTGTGTTGTAGAGTCTGTGAGTTCACACCATAACACTCTGAATATCTCAACCAATAAAATTTTGAAAAATTGGTGGAATTCCCCTTTAACACTACAAAGCCAGTTATTGACCTTTCAGCAGTGAAGCCGGTTAGAATATGATCTCTCCAATATTGGGTAGCATTACTTTTTAATACTTACAGACAGATATCTGTTTCACTCTGTAGCCTCGAGAGACACACGTTTACACTAATTAGGAAATCATGCAGGGATTAAACAGCACAGAATTTAATTAACATCTCATTAACAGATTATCAATCAGTGCTTGTCCACACTGTGACCTCTGTGATTTCCTGTTATGGAGATGCTTCGATTACCATAAACACTGAGTCCCTCCTCTTAGATCTTAAGTGCTGAAGCTGATAGAATCAGGTCCATCCTGCTTCTGATACTGATACTTATCACAGTGTACAAACCTTTAATCTAAATATTCAAACAGTATTAATACAGTAGTGCTTTTCCAGCACTGTTCCTTCATCCCTTCATTCCTTTATCATCTCCAACACTGTTCCTTCATCCCTTCATTCCTTTATCATCAGCAACACTGTTCCTTCATCCCTTCATTCCTTTATCATCACCACCAACACTGTTCCTTCATCCCTTCATTCCTTTATCATCATCACCAACACTGTTCCTTCATCCCTTCATTCCTTTATCATCACCACCAACACTGTTCCTTCATCCCTTCATTCCTTTATCATCTCCAACACTGTTCCTTCATCTCTTCATTCCTTTATCATCAGCAACACTGTTCCTTCATCCCTTCATTCCTTTATCATCTCCAACACTGTTCCTTCATCCCTTCATTCCTTTATCACCACTAACACTGTTCCTTCATCCCTTCATTCCTTTATCACCACCAACACTGTTCCTTCATCCCTTCATTCCTTTATCATCACCAACACTGTTCCTTCATCCCTTCATTCCTTTATCATCACCAACACTGTTCCTTCATCCCTTCATTCCTTTATCATCATCACCAACACTGTTCCTTCATCCCTTCATTCCTTTATCATCACCAACACTGTTCCTTCATTTCTTAATCATCACCAACATTGTTCCTTCATTCCTTCATTCCTTTATCATCACCAACACTGTTCCTTCATCCCTTCATTCCTTTATCATCCCCAACACTGTTCCTTCATTTCTTAATCATCACCAACATTGTTCCTTCATTCATTCATTTCTTTATCATCACCAACACTGTCCCTTTATCCCTTCATTCCTTTATCACCACCAACACTGTCCCTTCATCCCTTCATTCCTTTATTCACCAACACTGTTCCTTCATCCCTTTATTCCTTTATCACCACCAACACTGTTCCTTCATCCCTTCATTCCTTTATCATCTCCAACACTGTTCCTTCATCCCTTCATTCCTTTATCATCACCAACACTGTTCCTTTATCCCTTCATTCCTTTATCATCTCCAACACTGTTCCTTTATCCCTTCATTCCTTTATCACCACCAACACTGTTCCTTCATCCCTTCATTCCTTTATCATCACCAACACTGTTCCTTCATCCCTTAATTTCTTTATCATCACCAACACTGTCCCTTCATCCCTTCATTCCTTTATCATCTCCAACACTGTTCCTTCATTTCTTAATCATCACCAACATTGTTCCTTCATTCATTCATTTCTTTATCATCACCAACACTGTCCCTTTATCCCTTCATTCCTTTATCACCACCAACACTGTCCCTTCATCCCTTCATTCCTTTATTCACCAACACTGTTCCTTCATTCCTTTATTCACCAACACTGTTCCTTCGTCCCTTAATTTCTTTATCATCACCAACACTGTCCCTTCATCCCCTCATTCCTTTATTATAACCAACACTGTCCCTTCATCCCTTCATTCCTTTATTTACCAGCACTGTTCCTTCATCCCTTCATTCCTTTATCATCACCAACACTGTTCCTT
Organism: Megaleporinus macrocephalus; assembly: GCA_021613375.1. Classification (NCBI taxonomy): domain Eukaryota; kingdom Metazoa; phylum Chordata; class Actinopteri; order Characiformes; family Anostomidae; genus Megaleporinus; species Megaleporinus macrocephalus. Next base: position 37,968,554 of record CM038721.1, on the reverse strand, counting down.
CATCCCTTCATTCCTTTATCATCACCAACACTGTTCCTTCTTCCCTTCATTCCTTCATCATCACCAACACTGTTCCTTCATCCCTTCATTCCTTTATCATCACCAACACTGTTCCTTCATCCCTTCATTCCTTTATCATCATCACCAACACTGTTCCGTCATCCCTTAATTAAGATAAACTGAAGAAGGGTAAAGGAAGCCTAGTTTGTTCTAGGACCAGACGTTTCTAATGAGAACCTGTTTCATAGAAATTTCTATGTTTTAGAACCTTCCATATTGCTCTAGATTGGGTTCCACTTCTAGTTAGTTGTATGTAGTAAAAACAAAGTGAAATAAGTTTTAGAGACGATCAGTTCCGTCATTCAAAGAACATTTTAAAGCATTCTGAGAGTGTTTAACCCTCAGATAATCATTTCTTTTATAAAAGCATACAGTGCCTACTCCTATATATTCACTTCCTCGGACGCTGTTGGCTTGGACGTGCTCTTCTAGGAACAACCTGTTTCATTTTTCCTAGAAGACCAAATTGCTACTGAGCTGCTACATCACATGGAGCCTCGTTAAACTTTAAAAAGG